>WIUT01002233.1:0-24891 GCA_010645135.1 Tetragonula clypearis | reverse complement strand
TAACTTCCTGTCTGATCGTGCGTTGAGTGAGGTAGGGCGAGAGTGGAATTTTTGGGTGGAATTTTGAGTGTTACATTGCAATAGCAACGATTGAATGTCATAGGCGTTAAGACTTCTTGCCAGAAGTGAAAACTGCAGTAAAATAAGCTAAAGATTTTTTAAACTATTTGTGAATAAGTGAAAAAACAATTTGTTTCATTCTAAATTTGTTTCGACCATGCATTGAAAAAATAGAGACATAATTATAAAGATTGAATTTCTTATGATATTTAATAACAACTATGCTGAATAATAATTCTAAAAAACCTTTGGGCAATTAACGAGATAGGACAGTTTTGAAGGATTGATATTTAAGAAGATGAGTAATGACATTTGAATAAATTAATTATTTTGTGAAATGTTTAATTTATAAGTACTATGTAATTCATATTATAATTTTTTCAGTTTCGACATTCAGAAGAAAAATAGTTCTCAATTATATACGATTTTGAGTTTATGTAACTATTTGCTAATTGCGTTAATTGCTACAAACAACAAACATGAAAAGAAACTAGCTTCATCAAGAAACTCAATTATGATTCATTTATTGCAACTCCAAAGCAACATTTAGTGTCGCAGTTTGACATTGTTAATGTCAACAATTATATGAATTAGAAAATTCTAAAAAATATAGATGTATCGAACTAAGAAAATAATATTTTTTGAAATATTCGGATTCAAAGTTTTATTTTATTAATAAAACTCATATTAATACGACGTTTTTCAAAGCAATCTTGGACAATCTTATTGTTAGTGAAGTGATGAAGTGATAATAAAATGTATACTAATCTTGATCTAAATAAAAAATGACGTAATAATAAAGAAACGATTCTGGGTGCTCTTTTTTCATTTATATATTTATGGTCACTTTTTGAAAAATATGTGGAAAAGGAATATGCTTTAGTGAAGTTATATTCCTTGCAGATAAAATTTGTCTTCCGCTGTCACAAACAAAAATTTCATAAGTTTTATTGTACTTCAGTGATAGATACAAGCAACAACAGTTCCACATATATTTTAATATTTGCATTGACTGTACATATATTTTAACATTACACAGTGGTTCATACAGATTTGTTGCACAGTGATTAATGGACGATTCTCTTTCTCTGAATAATCACTTACTACTATTATGTGAAATATTTGTTCCAAACTTTACCAACGTACAAAATTGCAATTCTATCTCAAAGTAATTAACTAATCTAACTAAAATGAATCATAATTAAGTTAGATTTAAGTATTCATATCAAATTTATATATTATACATTATATATTTTGATCCAATGTATAGAAATAAGCTAAAATTTCAAATATTTTAAATAACTAATATCTTTTCAAGGAATAACGAACGACAGTTAAAATTTCTTGAGTGTCATTCGGAAGAGGAAAGATTGTTCTGCAAATACGTTGTTAAAGTCATCACTCTGAAGAACTTTTTTGATAGATATTTAAAAAAAACACAATTTAAAACTACACAATTTCTCCCCAGCATTCGCGTTTAATAGTGCATGCTTAGTCGCAAGTTGTTATATGGATATTTTATATAAAAATAAATAATTACACACATAATATCCAATATTTAAAATATTGTAAAAATAACACTGTAACGCGCATCCCCATCCAACCTATTCAAAAACGGATTTAGCTGAAGGTTTCTTACGAACGGAAGTGCAAATGCACTCTTCGCCATCAACACATTTACGAACGCCTATTATCTAAGAATTGATGAGTAGTGGAAAGGAACAAACTCGTTTACCCTTCTGTCGCTCCGTACCTACTTTTGGAAAGTAATCTCTGATTGAGAGAAGGAAAAACAGAGTAGTTTTTTCCCACCCCTCAATTGTAGCTGCGCTGGAAGGATATGTCTCACGTGTGACACTTTTGGCCAATAAACATCTTTATGTTTAAGCTCCTACCTCTATCGAAAATTACCAATCAGATTTGCACTCCTTTCGTAAGAATTCTTTTCAGCTTGAAACAATATATGGAGGAGAATGGAGGCACCTAATATCGGGAAAAGTTTTGATACGGGAAGATTTAAAATTTTAAAGGAGGAAAAGTGCACTCCATTTACGATAGTTGCAATACAGTTAGTGATAGTGACTAATGTCATCATTTCTTTTTATACGTGAAGAATCAGGCATGTTCCGATATCTTTACGATCTTATATAAATATTAAGGATCGACGAGATGAAACAACTATTACAAAAGTTTTTATGCTCCGTTGCATTTCGTTATATTCCTTGGAAGATAAGCAACTATAATATACTGATTTGTACTTTAAAATGACAACTTTGTAAGCATTTACTGTTGTCATTCTTTTAAAGTCTTAAGTGAAGTTAATCATAAAACTTTTGCATGAAATGTAAAAATGTCTCTCTTATAAGGAGCTATGCTGTTACTAATATGGACATATTAAAGATGTGATTGTATCGAAACTGCTCACTCACTTCTCATTACTTCATGAGATATTCGCGATGTGAAAATTACATTACATAACTTCTTCTAGAATCATATAAAAGATAGAAAAGATGATTTGGACCTGAACCGCATGAAGGAATTTATTGCTATGTTGTTTCATGTTTAGCCAAGAGCCGCGGTCCGCTTTTTCATGCTGGCAAGAAGTCCAAACTTCTTCCATGCGCGATCACGGTTACTGCCGTGCTAAATTATTGTTCATTTTCGGTAGCTGATCCGCGAACCAGTTGTATTTGGTGCCCTCCAGGAACGGTTAGCAATTATTGTTCGATCAATGCCCAAATTTAATTGAACTGCGCTAGACAAGTCAAACTTATCACTATTTATAATGATTGGATAAAGGTCACTGAGTGAAAATGACATAAAACTGGCTCGCATCGGCTGAGAAGTAGTTATCGCCATTGTAATGTGAATAATCGCTGCCTAACTGTCGTGATCTACAGTCATAACACAGTCACTTATAAATTAATACAGTCCACTTCTCGCGATCTTCAGTCCTATACCAGAGTCGCTAACTTCATAACACTTAACCACACTGTCGCTATCCGTTCCGAATATAAACGCGCGAAACGTGTTCAGATCGATTTATGCATCGCGCCGTAACAGAAACCTATTTATTTTGCAAATAAACTTGTTGACACATAAATGACCTGCTACTGTAGAATATTTAGATAAAATGTGATGTGCTCGAAGAGGGAAGAATAAAATCCGGATATGATGAAAATGGCTAAAGATGCTGTTAAAAACAAGCAAAAAAAAAAAACAGAAACAGAAGCATATATATTTCTTGAATTTATAACTGTTCTTAAAATAATGTTACATATTACTAATAATCGTATTTTACGCTATCTCTTTTCACATGAAAAGAATAAAAAACCAATTTTAATAAAAAAATATCATTAGAATTAGAATTTTTACCATTATAGGACATTGCCCTCTATTGAGAACACCCACCCTCCCATATTAGAGAGATTGCATGTTTTTGTTAACTTAATAATATATAAAACTCTGACGATGACGACGGATAGAAATATGACACAATACCATATTTAAAAGCAATATCGACACATTCTATTTTTTATACTGAATCTACGAGCTTAAAAAGAAAATCTCTTATATGTCCAGAATACATTAATTTTCTATATCGTGCGGGAAATTATGTGTTTTTTTTTTTGTATAAACTGCACTCAGAAGAGCATATGTTTTGAAAACAAAAAGTTTTTATTATAAACTTTTTAATAAAAAACAATTTCCTGAGGATTACACAGAAGAATGTCGTTTACAATACATATGAAATTCAAAATCATCAGATCTAACTCTAACCCTAAATAAGTTTTTTATCCAATCTTTTATACAAGCAATTAAATGAAAGTAAAAGAGAGAAATTGTAGAAGTATTTTTCCATTCAATTTGTTTCTTATCTAATACAACACGAAATTGATAATTAATTGATAATACATAAATTTAGCTTTATCGAATTCTATAAGTGGAATAAAAGGAAAAATGGCTATCTTTTGGAAGTGATTCTTGGGAAATCTTTAGTGTATGATTGTGCATATGTATACGAAGAGAAAATTATCAAATCGAAAAATTTTCAACAAACAACATTCTTCAGAAACTTATGAAGAGAAAATTGAAATTTGCTTAGTTAATTCCATAGTCCACAGAAGGAACAATCGTGCCTCATATAATAATGTAAAAATGATGTAATATTTATCTTTTCTGTTTTTGTTCTGTATGTGTTCGCATTCATGTAAAAGTTGCGTCTCGATACGATACAGAAAGACATTCAGGTAATCTCTGACTATAGGTAGTATTCCACCAACTTCTTCTCCTACCGAAATTCCAAACATTACTCAGAACAATCTTTTTCTCAAGAATAACCGAGCAATCGTCATAAGAGATTTCGAACTGTACAAACTCTCGTCCAGCTAAAGAATATTCGTTTTGCCTCAAGAATTTCTAATTCTAGGGTATATCTGTTTTTGGCTAACAAAGAAATCGCAGTTAAACTCAAACATATAAAGATCGATAATATAAAAGATGGTCCACTTAAGGTAAATATCTTTGCCAAGTGTAATGATGCAAAAAGATTTTTTTTTTGTCTAACATGAATACTATCGAAAAGCCAACTAAACTGGTAAGAATACTTTTTAAGGTCATCTCTTTCTAAGGACTTTCCAAGGTTACTGATTTGTTTTACCCATATAACTATACATAACTATATATATAGTTATGTGGGAGAAGAAAATATTATTAACCTTGAAAAGACCTTGAAAAAAGATTGTGACCTTCAAAAAAATGTTCCTGCTAGTTATTGACCTATTGCAGTACCATCTATGATAGATAAAAAATATTGTTTGCATTATTGCAATTGGAAAAATTATTTAGTCTTATCACATAAATGGATTAGCCTGTAGATCTTGAAATTTGGCCATTAATTTGGCTACTAATAAAATATCCGAATGATACCTTTAAACGTATACCATGCATTTTCCCATTCACTCTAATTGAATATCTAATTGGTAATATTAACACTAAACACACTTAGATTTAAATCCCAAATTTACATTTCTAAATATATATTACGGGAATCAATATAAGTAAATTCTAGTGAACGTATTGAATCTACTGATTTTGATCTGCAACAAAGATATCGCCTTTGATTCAAGTAACATTTGCCTATTAATTTCTCCATCAAGTTCAAAATGCAAACAACGGATGATTCGTTGAAGTTTGTAGAAATCGAAACGATCGAATGCAATTAAGAATATTAGCTCTAAATACCAAAAGGTTATCCGAAGGTAGTTTTTCTACTATTTCTACTGTACCTCAAAATACCCAATATTACAATTTATTGGCAGAATTTCTGTCGATTGAAACAAACAAAAATAAATATCGAGATCAAAGTATCATGGAAGTAAAATTAAATCTTCGGAATTCATATCAATCAGCGGAATACTAAAGATCCAATTAAAGATACATTCTGAATGAACGTAATCAGTTAAACTACTTGCTGTTTCTTAGCTATCCCATAAAATCGTATGGATCATTCAATACTGAAAATATATTTTCTGAATTTACTGGAATTTATCAAATTAATCAAAAGACTATATCCTATTGATGATACATCCAAAATTATGTCACTAGGATTGCAAAAGAATTAAATTCATAAGCTCTACTGATAGTCAGCTCCACCGTCATCCATCATCGTTAGAAGGAAATTCAATCTTATTTTTCATACCTACATTTTATTTATTATTATTATTTCTTGGAATAAGTTTAATGCGTATATAAAAAATTAATTTAATTAAACATAGTCAAGTTTTCATTATGAATACCAATTGAAATTAATAAATGATCTCGTACATGTGATTTTGTACATTCCAGAAGAATTTCAAGATGAATTTCAAAACGAATTATTACTAATATTAAGAAGTTCAATTCTTATAATATTAGAAAATTGATTAAGATTAACTGACTTTGAACAACAGAATTAATTACTGGTTGCACTTTGGATGAACAAGCCCGGCTTGGTAATGTTGGTTCAGTGCAACTGATTTAGTAATAGTCATCTTACCTGCACATAGATAGTCATAAGGGAAAAACAGTAGTTGGTCATGCTCCTTTCGTATGTTCCTAGATCATGATAACTAAAAATATAAAAAGACATGCTGGCAAGAAGCTTCAGCTTCTTTTCTGTCAAATTGACTGAAGAATTTGTATACGATACTTTACCACGGTTGCAACGTTGAATAGAACTCTTCGAAAGTTATAAGTGTTATTCTATTACACGGAAACCAATAATTTTTCTAGAAATGACGTCGTATATAAAAAGCAATATGCTATAGAAGCGGTTGAAATATTTGTCAATATACTCTTAGAGACAATAGCATCTCCTAATAGAAAAATTACTGCTTATCATATATTTACAAACAATTATAATCTTCTGCACAGTAATTGAATGATTTGGATAAACCGTTTTTAATCGTTAGCGATTTCAATAAGGAATATTAGTTCAAACAAAAAATTTTTTGAAGATTTGGATTTGATGACTTTAAACAAAACTGATCTTATTCATTTCAATGCATTGTAAATATTCCGGTTTAGCCCCCAATTTTGTGGGAATATCGGACGAGTTCCCAATTTTTTAGGACTCAATGGAAAACAAAAATTTTAATTTAACAAAAGATTAATATTATAACTCTATCTCAACTGGCTACAATCGCTATATTCTCTCGCAACTTGATACTCGCTTTTGGACTTTGGATGGAACTTTATATAATAAAAAAAAATGACCACACTTTTTGGAAAGTATTATTTAGCTCACGGGAAAATAAATTTTCTAGAAATACACAAAAATCTGATTTTGCGCTATAATAATGAGTAAAACGGGGTATCTATAATCAGACATATGAAATGAAATAGGGTTTTCAATTTTATTGTTTAAAATATAGTAAAAACAATTATTTATAGTAATCTTTATAAATATAAATATATTTTATTTTGTCTGTCTTATAAAAATTATGTTGTTTACTAGTTTAGCAACTTCTACTGCGTTTATAAAAAATTTGAACGGTTTTAACGTATAAACAAAAATCAATTAACAAAACAAGAATGGCAAATCTTTCTCGCCCTCTTCAATGTTTTTGCGTATCATATGCGCCTATTCATAACACATAGTGTGTTCAATCCACTGCTCTATGAATTTAAAATATATAAAGCGTTATTTACGAAATATACAAATAGCACTTGTAGATAATTCACTTCTTTTTTATATTTGTATCATATAGAAATTTTTTCTTTTAATAATGTCTTACAATTCTATATTCTTCAGATGTTATTATGTTCGTTTCTTTCCTTTTTCTTATTGCTCCTTTGCTCTGCTGTAAGAATAGGTTTAACTGCTTAGGAAAAAAATGTGAATGCTGATTCATAATCAATATCTTGTGACGGGAATGGAACAGCTTTTGCATCTTTTGACGTCAATAGGAAATTCCTCATTTCTGTTAATGTTAATGGTAAAACTTCCATAAGTGTTGCTTTTGTGATATTTTCACCTGTTACTGTATCCTGATAGTTTGTTGTTTCCAATGGGACATATAGACGAACGAGAAATAAGTCGGGATTAAAAGGAAATATTCCAGTTGCTCAGAACTTTTGAACAAAAGATTCTGTCGTCGCTGGCTATTTCATAACTTGTGACAATTCTCCCGAAATTAGAAATCATCTACTTCTTAATCTCCTGTTCGTAATAACTATTTAAAGATACCATAATTTTCGGAATTACATCTCTGTGCTTAATGCTACTGTCCAAGGACGCGCACAAAATAATAACAATTTAAATTAAATGACCAAATGCATGAAAACGAAGTGACATGTACGCAATACGCAAATAGTGCGAGGCAAAACTGGCTACTTGTTACGGCCCGATAGCCAAATACCCGGTTTTGTCCTAAATACATTAATTTACTAAACATTATTTCACCACGAAGCAGAATGAAAATACTCTGTAAGGACTGTGCAATACAAATGTTATTTACCTGAATGGATTCTTGAATGGGAAAACACTAAAAAACAATCACTTAAATCACAAATCATTGAAACTATTGAAAGTCGAAAATTTCTCTATCTGTATGGAACACTATGACGTTGATTGTTTCCAAAATTTATAAAATAGGACCCACCTGAATATCATGCCACATGTCGAAGCTCTTATTTTAGAAAAACAATGATACCAGGTATCAGCTGCGTATCCGATTTTACCCTACATTTCTCTACATAAACATAAATATTTGACAATCGTAAATTCGAAGAATATAACTTGAATAATTATTCAATGAATACTTCTCTCAAATATAAAAAGATCTTTCCTCATAATACGGAATGATACTAAAAAATAACCGATAAATGAATAACAATTTTATCTAGGAAATGTTTCGAATTAATTTACACATTTAATAATTACGCCTAATTTATAAATTGAAATAACGTTTATATAAATAGTTACAAATTTTTAAAGCTTCCGATTTGTTGGAAGAATGAAATAGAATAAAGGATCGCTGATTAATTATTTTAGTATCCCTTTGTATATTTCAATAATCTTAAACCATGCCTCGAAGCGACAATCATTAATCCATTATATTTATATGTTGTTAACTGTTTATTATTAACTCATTTCAAATAATTTCTCCAGACAACAAGTCGTATTTGAATATTTTAAGTCACTGCATAGCGAAAATCCAAAACAAATTTTATCTACGACAGACACTTGTTGCAACGAATTATGTTGAAATCTAATTGTTACAAGGCCATATTAAGATAAAATAAATAAAAGTTCGCCCAGACACAACGCAGTAGGTTTATAATGCATATCAATTCGTGTCTCTCTATACCAGGAGTCACCAAACTTTTTTCACGGTAGGCCGCATAGCTGACAAAATGGCGAGCGCGGGCTACATAATCACTAAACTAAGTTCAGCTATTCTATGTTAATCACGGACGAGTGGCATGCAATGTACAAAAAACAAGGACAATTAACATATTTATTTGCTAAAAAAAGTTACCAAAGAAAGCGACGTTAGCAAAAAGATGATTACATCAGACCTAGTGAGCACATATCCGAATTTCACGCAAATTCAGGTATCGTTGGCGGGCCGGATGAACTGACGCAACGGGCCGTAGTTTGGTGAGCCCTGCTCTATACGATGGTGGACATACATACAAGTATTGGCATAATGCGTAACTCCGCACACGAACTCTTCAAGCTACTGAAATAATTACATTACAACAATCTCTTTTTTACCTTTATTTACAATATCTTAGTTAGTCATAGATAGAAAGTGATGTATACGGATAAAACGGAAATGAAGTGTAAGTAATAAATAAAAATATCTGTTACGATCTACTTATGTCTGAACATTTTGTTCTATCAAATATTTTGTTCCACATCCTTTTCGTACATTTCGTAATTTGTGGCATTGAATTGATGAATTGTTTTGTAAATTCTGATCTCATATTGCTTTGTTCTTGCACTATTAATTCCTGAGGTCGGGATTTATTAGAAATGCTGTGTTCTCTAAATGTCCTTTTTTTCTGAATCGTACTATAAATTTTCTATCTATTCTAATTCTTCCACGCCCCTTTTTCAAATTTTCTTTCAAATTATATAAATATGTGTTGAGGACTTAACACCTATATTTAAATGGCTCATAACGAATATCGATTTTTGCCTATGTGCTTTACGGATCTTGGGGTTCGAAGGACCATCCACTGATGTGAGAAATGAACGACTATGATGGGGGTTGCTAAGCCTATAATTTATTGTTAACTTATTTGACTAACTAACTAACTGACGATTATTGTAGCTATTGATGTGGATAAACTGTAACTGTCTGATTATTGTTATTATGATACTCTTTTCCACTAACTGACTAACTATTTAAATGTGACAACTGACCTTTACTACCTACTTTAACTGTGATAATTTTTGTGTAACTAATTCTTAAAAACTATGGCACCTGGTCCTATTACTAGTGACTACTTAACTTCTGAAAGTTATAACATTCCTTAACTTATCCTTTCCGAGGGACTTTGAGGAATTGTAGAATTGTTGAGGGATCAGAAAGTGTGGAAAATGTTTCCAAAATTTCCCATTGCCGCCCATGAGAGTAGACTCGGATGTAATGGGATTTCTGAGAAAATTATCACATTCTTCTTTGAATACGTGTTTGTGACAAGACAAGTTGAAACTAGCTGAACTTTATGGGGTGAATAGTCAGAATTCCAAATGACCCATACTTATGAGTTCTAAGTATTATACAAACATGTTTGGATATTCGTAATTTGCTACGCCAGGTTGGAGCACGTTCTAAGTGATACGTAATATCAGTCTTAACCAAGGATGAGCAACTCGCGGCTCGCCACACTTTCTTCTGCAGCCCTTCATACATTTTACATTTTCACATTTAAAAATTACGCATCGTCATTTCTTGACAGGAAATATTACGCCGGACGGCTTTGTCTGACTGATAATGCTACGCATATGTGCCGCAAACACTGCATCTTCAAACGACGTAAATTCAGAAATCAAAGGGTTTCATTTCAAATTTTCGAGGAAATCTATCCGCATAATCCTGTTAGATATAAAACAGTGTTATTATTTTCTGGTCAGTTCCACGAATTGCTGGTTTCGAGACAGTTCTCCAAGTTTAATTAAAATTGTTTTCACAAATCGTAGAACTTTCTTGTGTGTATTTTGTATTGTCTACTTTAAGACTTATTACCGTATCATTGTAATAAAAAATTTAAGCACTATTTTTACATTTGAAAACTAATTGTATCAAACGAAAATTATTTTTTTATAATATTTTTATAAACACTTATTATAAAATATTATTACAGTTACAAATATGTCCCACCAGCAAACAAAAAAAACGAAAAGCTGGGGATTAAGATAGAAGTTTTAGTGGAAACTGGAAATTGGATTATTTCTTCACTGTGGTGAAGGATAAAGCTGTTTGCCTTTTATGCTCAAATTCAGTATCCGTCTTAAAGGATTATAATATTAAACAGCAACATGAAACAAAACTATAAAAACATCCAAAACCAAATGCGGAATGATCAACTGTATGAGTTGGAGAAAAGTTTAAATCAACAACAAAATATACTTAAAGTTTAAAGATTTTCATCACAATTGGCAGTGAAAGCTTGTTATACTGTTAGCCAACTTTTAGCCAAAAAGTTGAAACCATTTACTGATGGTGAAATGATTAAGGAATGTTTAACTGCTGTTGCAAAGCATTCTCTTCCTGTTAAAAATGATATTAATTCCAAAATCAGTTGGTCAAGATTTACAATTGTAAGAAGAATTGAATACCTGTCCGAAAACATAATTGGGTGATCGCAATCATAAACTTGGTGTTCCTTGGCACATGAAAGCTGTGACATCAGTCACAAATCATAACTAGCGATATTTGTAAGAGGAATCGGTTGGAATTTTGATATAACTGAAGAACTAGTATCATTGATTCCAATGAACGGCAATACAACAGGTAAAGACCTGTACAATGAACTAAAATCGATGTTGGTGAACTTATCAGTTCCATTGGATAAAATTGTCGGCATATCAACCGATGGAGCACCAGCAGTGGCAAGCATGAATGTAGGAGACGCGTAAACGTTATTTAATGATATTAAAAACTTAACAGAGAGAGAAATATTCCTTAACCATAGCATAATTCACCAACAGAATCTTTGCGCAAAAATTTTACATATGCCCAATGTCTCCACGCCTGCAATAATACTTATTAACTTTCTCAAATCAAAGAGCGATAAATCACCGCCAATTTAAAGAATTTTTATATGATTTAGGAAGTGAATATGGTGGTGTAATTTACAACACAGAAGTACATTAGTTGAGTAGAGGTGCTATGCTAAAATGAATATATAACCTAAAAAATGATATTCAATTGCTTGTTTGTGGAAATGAAAGAATATCCGTTTTCCTAATTCGAAGATAAAGAATGGATTTGTGTGATTTTGCCTTTCACGTCGATATAGCTCAGCTTTTAAATGACTTCAACATGGTACTTCAAGGAAAAAGCTAGTTCATTCATGACATGTTTGATAAAATTAATGCTTTTGAAAGCAAACACAAAATTTGGAAGAAACATCTGTCAAGCAACACGTCACGTTTTACACACTTAAGAAAGGAAACTCTTTCAGAAACCCGAAAATATGCTCAGCATTTACAAAAATTAATAACGGAGTTTGAATTGAAAGAACCGTTTCCTGATTTTAACACTTTTTCTTCACCGTACAATATAGACGTGGTTACAGTTCCGTATGAGTTACAAATGGAATTAATAGATTTACAAATCGGCACGGATTTAATAAATAAATTTCAAAATGTTGACATACATAATTTCTATCAAGATTACATGAATATAGAAAAATTTCCACGATTAGGCGCACATGCAACGCAAATAATGACACTTTTTTGAAGCACATATGCGAAAAATTATTTTCTGCAATGAAAATAATTAGAAGCGATCACCGATCGAGATTAAATGATGTATGGTTAGAAAGCTGCGTGCGAGTTCCTGTGTCGTCTGTATCTGCAAATATAGACCAGTTGATGGCAAAGATACAGTGCAAAATTTCTCATTAAATACTCTCTTTCCACATAAACCTTTCGCCGGTTTATTAACAGTATTTCTACTAATGACAGTTTCATTTCTGTAATTTTGTATACAAGGTTTATTTTGTTAATACTGAGATAACTTGAGTTCGTCATTGAGTGTTTGTATTGTCATAAGCTTCTTACATGCGGCCCGCACAACATTTTTAAGTTTGTAGCTGGCCAGTTGTAAAAAAAGATTGCTCATCCCTAGCCTTAACAATAAGTTACTATTATGTTTCATCAAGGAATATATATTCTCTTACACTGGATGAAGATCTACATCACAACACATGTCTGTAGCTGGTTTGTATTTTTCACATCCACTTTTGAATTATGATTGTTCAACACTTTTATCTGGCAATTTCGCTTAAATATATTAAAATATCTTTCAACTGAGAATTACCTTTCATTTCAATTCGAATTCAAAATCTTCATAATGAAACTGTTGCAAATTCTATTTGTCTTTTTTTTCAGTTTCTCTTACAAGCAATACACGAGGAATATCTAGCACTTTTCGGTACTACGTACTGCTTTATTATCAATATCTGTTTTCCAAAGGTATTTAGTATAGTTCTTCAGAATATGTGACTTTCTGATTTTTCTTTGTTATATTAATTATTTGTCTTTTTTCCTTTACAGATAATTTGCTGGATCGACCAATTTTTAAACGATATTCTGATTTATTCAAAAACTATTTAACAACACTACGATCTCTGAAACGACTTCTTTGTACTATTTTTCCGATTCCTGTATAATTCCAATTTCCGTAAATTTAAATAAGATGTTTCCCTTTTCAAAAAAGTAGTTTATTTCTCTTCTTCCTACGTTTAATATTTCATGAAACTTTACTTGCCAAATTAACCTCTGTAAAGGCATAAACTTAACTAAAACGACTACCAGAATAAATTTTACTAATTCTTACAAGAAAATTACGCAGCTGCAATGAAGAATTGTTTTTAAGCGAAGAATTTTACAGTTTTGTGCAAACATTTGAATATATTAAGTTATAAGAAAAATATGACAAACATTTCTACTTATTATTTACTCTGTATTGTACCGACACATTTCTGTTTCTGTATATAGACAAGATATCGTAAATAAAAATCTATGCAAGAGAAATTGATACAAGCAATTATGTCAATAGTTATATTTGTATTTGAAATTCCATACTGAGAATACTTTTGTCCACCACATATACATATCAATAATGAATTGAAATGTTAAATGAATGAATTATGAGTATTCAGAAACATCTAGGTTTACTACGTACTAATGTATAAATGACGGCTGCGAATATGAAAATTTTCAGTTATTAGTAATGATTTCTGGTAATAAAGTTGATACTCATGATACTCAATTGATCCAAAGTCCAGTCCTATCTTTTATGGATGAAAATAATGCAGAAGTACTAGCAGTGTCTTGTTTATTTAAAAAATTTTAGAAAGTGAAGGTTTAGAAAGTGAAGTACCTTTCTGCCAAATTAATCATTAATTGGAAATCTAAGTAAGTAATGAAGTAATAAAAATAAAAAATCACACTTTAACTATCAAATCTTTAATAAAAGAAAAATGAAAGTGTAATTATTTCCATTTTTGTCTTGTAATACTGTAATACTGTACGATCTGTTAATAAAACATTGAAAGAGAAAGGCATAGTTTTGCTATTGCATATGACTTTGAGTATTAAAGCAATATTAAATACTCATACTTTTCATTCGGCAGACAAGTTCATATTAAAGAGAAAGACAAATGTAGAGGTCCTGTACAGGTTCGACGTACCGTTTCCGTGTTTGCAAACAAATCGGACATGTAGCGTGTCCAAAAAATGTTGAAGACAATAAGATTTGCAGTATAACTGTGAAATACACATCTTAGATGACATTACTATAAATTCTACAGCTTCATAAGATAAACAATAAAAAAAATACTTTTCCGATTATACTGTTTTTCTAATAACTTTTCCTAAAGACAGTGTATTGTAATTGAGCATTAAAATTTATATTTAAATGAATTTAATCAAGATGAGAAGTAAACTCAGTGTCCTCTATTATCAAGAAATATTGATTTTTTGGAAAAAATCTCACATGCAAAATAATGAAGCGCTTACAATTAAATGATTCGACTTCAGTGGATAATTTATATTTGGATATAACTTCACTATCATTGAAGCAAGTTTCAGTTAAATACTGTTTATGCTAATATTGTTTGAATTATAATCAATTCGAATCATTTTTTGAGAAAACAGCACGTGGTCATTCCAACACGTTTGAAACAAATGATATATGTGGTTTAATCATTTACGTGATTGAACCTTAAAAACAAGACGCTCACCAGTTAAAAGAATGCTCGTGTATATAATATGAAATAGAAATATCGCAGAATATGATTCAGATCAACTGTTAGCACGAAAGTTGAAAGATAACTGAGTCTTATTCCAAAGACTTAAGATACTATTTGAAATGAGAAACGTATTGTAATGGAAAAATGTACTAAAGTTCTCACAAGTCATGTTTTATATATGTATGTAGAATCCTGGCTCTCTGAAGAAACATTTTTAAAAATTCTACTTCAATGATTTCGCAACAATTAGAAAATGTCTACATTCCCATTTTCGCTGTTACCATTTTCGTATCACGTCTTGTCATATCGATTTGAGCTAGTATTACAATACAGTGTTGGTCAGCGTTGCCGTTTCTATATCGAAAATTGTATATCGAATTGAATCCAAATGTTTGTACATACAATAATCATAATAAATAAATGCGAATTTTGTAGAACTGTTTAAAAATCTCTATCATCGTAAAGTACGAACTTTCACAAAAGTGTACTGTCTTTTAATAGATCTCTACGATTTTCTTTTCTACGATTGAATTCCTTATACGTGTTATTCTGATTTAAAAAAAAAATAGAGCATAATGTTAAAAATTAATATTCCTTAAAATATTTCAAATTTTGTACATGACGCGTCTTTTAAATGAAAATGTGTACTCTGTATTTTTGTTTTTAAAAAGAAAATGTTCGAGATAATGTTCGTTTTTATAAAGGAAATGTTCGAGATGTGTTGCACTTATTTTGAGGCGCACAGTCATTGAATGTGGAAAGAAATATTTTCAAGATCATTGTAAAATGAATGTAACGAACTCATATTTTTGTCGATCTCCTTAAGGAGATTACTATTATATAAAAATTAAAATTTAATTATCTCAATAGTAATTCCAAATCATTTAATATAGAAAGAATTTTTTTCGGAACGAACCGTTTGTTTGAGAGATTGAATTTCATAGTAAAGCTGTATGGATATATATTGGAGACAAGCAAACACAATGATCTGACATTCAATGTGCGAGAATTAATATAAAATAAATACGTAGAATTTAGATTTTGTAAGATAAATTATATAATTGACACATATTCGGAGGAATTGCGATTAGTCGAAATGGCTTAGGTCAAAAGCTCGCATTGAACTGCCCGTTCAGTCCCTTTTGCTGATCGTCGTCTTGTTTGACATAAAACAGCAGCCAATCTCTTCTGAAAACCGTAATCCTCGACTTGTGTTTCTGTCTTCCCTATCACGCGGATGCTACGGAATTTCTTTAGAATTTTGTCAAGAATTTAATGATACATTTTTATTAAAATTTTATACGAATTCAAAATGATATATTCTCACCGAGTACGGCTTATTCTCATTCTCTTTCCACTTGTTTTCATCACGATTGTCATTCTGCAGAATAACAAATGGAAAGCGAGTTAAAGGGAGGATTTAAGATTTCCTGATGGAAGAATAGTTGCCATACACAAAATAAATCGAATGTAGTTTCCAGGTTTTTGTTTCATCGATCGGTCCTGTTTGTGAAACGATGAAGCTAGCAAAACAGGTGACTGAATGATTATTCGTTGTCTTTGAGTCCAGTATTCGGTCGATCTCGACCAAAATTATCCGATCAGTTGAACTCCAAAATGTCAAATACTCTCATCCGGATAATTTCAGCAGTTTTTTGGAATAACTAAAATTACAAGTCTTATCCTTCACAAAAAGAATCATGTTACAATAACTTGAATTTCTTTTTAAATATAAAGCTTTTGCTTCGATCACCCCGAACCGATGTTTTTTTGAAGATATTTTTATATTATGTAGCAAGTGAGAAATGGAAGAACTTGCTACTCTCGAAGTTTGTAACATTTCAAATGTTTCTAAAAATATTGAGAATTTTTTTATGACTGGATGTCCATCATAGAAAATTTAAATTGTTTTCTTCCAATGAGACTTTAAATCTTGCTGTAAAGAAATTCGGTAGTATGTAAATAGCATCCACGTAATAGAAGTATAAACATAATATGAATGCTAGGCATCGCTAGAAGAGAGAAGACTACAGTCTTATCACAAAGAACGGTGATCGGCAAGTGAGGCGGAAAAGCAATTCAATTCGAGCTTTCGAGCCATCCCGCTGAACCACAAATCTTCCTAATATATACAATTTTATAATTATTACAACTTATATACAACTTTTTTCGCTATTCATTTCGCTAATTATTAATAATTCTAATGGTAAAAATGTTAGATTTATTCCATTATCATTCTTTCTATGTAAGCGGTTTTAATCTTTAATAAGAAACAAATTAGAGTGGATTAGTGTAGATAGAGAGTAATAACTTCCTTTCTAAGAAGTCAGACAAGGATGATATTCAGAAAAGGTAACCCACTATATATAGTGACACATAAAGTTAAATGTTGAAAAAGTTTTAATAATAAAAAAAATCATGTGGCTATATTTTGAGATGTTAATAGTGTTGCTTTTTGAACCTGAACGGATGTAATAATCTTTTATACTCGATTTTCATAATTGTGAGTTATATTTTAAAGCTGTAAGTTATATAAGAAAATAATTCAGTATTTGTATCATTAATTTTT
This sequence comes from Tetragonula clypearis, assembly GCA_010645135.1. Lineage (NCBI taxonomy): Eukaryota > Metazoa > Arthropoda > Insecta > Hymenoptera > Apidae > Tetragonula > Tetragonula clypearis. The sequence continues at coordinate 7,283 of WIUT01002233.1, read as the reverse complement.
GTATACAAGAAAATAGTGTAATATTTCTTTTTGAAATAATAATAATAGTGTAATATTTCTTTTTGAAATAATAATAATAGTGTAATATTTCTTTTTGAAATAATGTATTGATTATTTATATAAGAAGGTAATAGATTGCTCATGTATCTCATGCTTCATATAAGGAATATTGATTTGCAAAATCATTTCTTTATGGAAATTAAAATTGAAATATGAAATAGAAAAGAGATATATATTCTAATACGTTCGTTTGTTTCTTAAAAGTGAGAAAGAAAGATAAATTTGATTAATAAGATAAGTTAATACAATACAATAACGCGAAGTTACTTCCGAATTCTATACTTGTATTACGAAGTCATCGATCAGTCTTCCCTCGATAATGTATTAAAATTCTATCAATATTATATTAAATTCTATCATTAATTCTATAGTATTAATTATATCGATTTACTATTAAATTTCTAAAAATACATATGATGATAAATATATAAAATGTTTTGAACATGATCTTATACTTCAGAAAACACTCCGCATGATAATTTATAACTAAATTTTAAATTGTCATTTTTATTTTATCCCCATTTATTAAAGAATATTCTTATTATTTGTCCCCATTTATTAAAGAATATTCTTATTATTTGCTTATATTATAGAAATAAATTTCTTTCAAATTTTTAGTAGTATTATTATATTTACGCAGTATATTAAGTATGACGAATGAGATAAATATTATTATATTTACCTACTAAAAATTTTCTTATATTGTTTACGATAGCAATAAACGGTAGTAACAAAATCAATCAATTTCTGAGAATTGCTTTATAATACAACAAAGTAATTTCTTCGCCTCTCTTCTGATTTCGAATCTTTACCATAATTTTAACTCAAACAAATAAAAAAAAAAAATTATAATCACCTACAGATATTTTAAGACCATTGAAATCGGTGACATGTATTTTTTTGTAAATTGTTATGTACCAAATGCACGTGCAATGATGTACTAAAAGAAAATCATTAAAGAATTTGAACAGTTAGAGGGCAAGCGATTTAACAACTATTGATAGTAATAGATTTAGTGTAGATAGATTGATATAGAGATAGAGTTCTAAAAATTTGAAAACGTTGATATGCTAAAGGAAATTAATATGAGAATTAAAAACTTACAGGCAGAGTGTCGAATTACAGGAAGATCTATACCAATTATATTATTAACAAATCACAGAAACCGACTACTAGATCCGAGAGGTTTATTATATACAAGATCTGAACTCTCTAAATATAAAATTCGAAAACTGTCAGCAATTTCTGGAAGGATGCTCATTCTAAATTATATTATGGAACTTTGTTTTCATGTTTCGAAAATATCCGATGACTAATTTGGGAAAACTAAAAATTTATGTCTCATTGCATCATCACGGCGGCGGTTCTGTGATAATGTGAAGGTACATAAATGGGATTCAAAATAAATGTAAATATTTAAATATATTAGAGAAAAAAACTTGGAAGACTTAAAAGGAAGTATTATAAATGTAGTGTTACTGGAGAATTTCCTTTAATAAGAAAACTATGACTTCATAATGACGGAATTATAAAAGTGTTGTTCAAAATCCAGACATTGATCTTATCAAGCATTATAATGGTGGCGGACAAAAGATTAAGAAATTATAACATAACCTTACAAGATACATTAGAACAAAATCCTCTAGAAATACCTCTGATCATGAATGCAAAAGTTACAATATAGCAAGCAACGTAATTGAAGCTGACGACGGACCAGTTAAATATTAGAATAAAATTAATTATGTAGGAATATATATCATTCAAATATCCCTCCTTTATATCTTGATAGTGAATGTTACTTAACTTTTACAATTGCTATCCGATTCACACAAAATTCTGAATATAAAATGTTCACATCTGCGTCGTAGTATTATATCATATATTGTATTAACTTTCAATCAATATTATTTATTTCCAACATGTACACTTCTATTGTCTAGTGCTTAGAAAGTAAGTAATCGAATATTTTGTAAGTCACCGTACACTCAATAGTTTCAAGTGCAAGAAATTATTATCAAAAAAACATTACCTGAGGAAAATATATGAAAAGTCTCGGCTTCAAATACTTGAATCTGAATTTCGTCAAATTACTTCTTCTGAAGTGCGTAGTCCTATCTCCTGAGATACGCCATTCTCCTTCGAATTCCGAGACACGACTGCATCAAAATCGATTGGTTGCTAGTAATATAATCGCAATATTTTAGAATTTATGGCAAAACGTAGGGAAAGAGAGGGCAAAAATGTGTATCAGCGCGTGCAATTTGCAAGGTCGATGCACGGTTTCTCGTGTTGTGAAGGTGCAAACTATACAACCGTTGGCGAGAGAAATGTACGAAAGGGTGAAATTAATCTCAGTGTCGCGCCAACTATATCGAAGTCGTTTCGTAGAATCCACGTAAGTATATTTATATTATTCAACCGTAATTGTTTGTGGCATTTCATGCATTATGTAGTATTTACAGCGATATACAGAGAATTATTAAATTCCTAAGGATGGAATAGTCCATAAATGAATAACATCTAAAGATGAAACAATTAATCGTAATGAAATATCAAGCGGAATAATTAATCGATTATCAGTTTCTAATAACCGAAATTGATCCGAGTATTTAAATAATTTCTTATATAACAATCAATTTCATCAATCAATTATTAAATTCAGGATATTCATATTATCAATATCATTGATGACCAATAGCTTTAATTAAAAAATGAGAATTTAATGTTTCATCGATAAAAGACGAAATTTTTAAAGATAGATATCTAATTATTAGTGAAATAAACATAGGCATTACAGTTCAAAAAATTTCAATTATATGATATTTCAATAAATTTAAATTTAAATACTTGTCTATTATAAAACAAATAATTATAATCATAAATATTATACCAAACTTATGAAATAAAATTGAGTAATGAAAGTATTTGAACACACCATGAAATATGTTTATTTTCGTATATCCTATGTGTTAGCTAGCATTTTCTAAATTTTTATCCTGCATTAGATAATGAATTAATATGGAAATAACTATAAATCTAACGAAATAATCTAATATAAGCGTCATAGTTATAAGTCTTAGAATATCTTCTAACGAAAGATGAATCGATTATTTACATGGATTACTGTTTATATGGATATAAACATACATGGATATAAACATACATTTCCTTTTTATATTGATATCCTTTGTAGGGGACATATTCGGCTTCCTTCGGTCCTACAACTAGCGTCCTATTGATAAACATATAATGAAATGTAAACGACGCATCTCTGGGTAGAATCGTTAGGCCTATAAAGTAATGGCTAAAATTACTTTTTGCGACTGTCCTTTGCCGACGGCGCATTTTGGCTGAAAACTTGGTCGACCTACATTCCCACGTGAAGAATACAGGGACACTTGTAGTGAAAAGTCGCGTCTACAACACTGTGCGTGCTTTAATAGCGAGTACCTAATTCAAGAGTAATAGTGTTGCTACGTGCAATATGTAAATTTACTTTGTAAATATAAATGAAAAATTAGTGAACATTTGTGATAAAGGACAATTCACATATCCCTTGATCTAAATCCTTCCATTTGGGTGCAATCTTTTCCCCGAAATGTAATCCAAACCGACAGCGAAGTTTCTAACCGACAGACCCAACAGCAACGAAGCTACACAAATGTAGTTCAAAGTGATTGCTTTCCAAAAAAGGACAAAGCCATAATAATTGATGATGGAATCCAAATATATAAGTGATTGTGTCAGATAATCAAACGTCAGATTCATTTCGCGTATATCTAGCAATAGAACATGTTTTTATGGCGAGCAAGAAAATAGCAGACGATATTACGGATCAACACAAACATACTTTAGTTAATGGTACTACTCTAGCTCTAAAATCACTAATCAGCAAATCCTAACGCTTAATTATATCCAACGATCCCACATCGAACATACGACTAGAACGATCTATATAACAGCGACCACTTTCCTATTTTCATCGAATTATCAGGAAGAAACACAAACGACTTGATGACAAAACCCAGATGGAAATTTAGAAGAAGTTGACTCGCCGTCATACCGTCATTACATCACTCGAAATATCATGTTATTACAAACTTCCTATTCTACAAATTGCAAAACGTTAAACCAAATTTTGAATTATGAAAGAATCAAGAATCATTGAGCCCGCGACAAAATCTGTATCAAAGACGTCAAACAGCTCAGTGAACATTAACCATGGTAGAACAATGAATGTTAAAAGGCGATAAAGGGAAATAAACATGTCTTCTGTGTATACAAAAAACGTAAAGCATACACCTATTAGTAAACCTAATAGAATTCAAACGAACAAGAATTATAGCATGAAAAGTTCTCAAACAAGCAAAAAGAGACTCGGATCAATTGTATCACCTCGCTAACAAAACATACTCCATGCGATGCAATGTGGAATAAGGAAAATCAATGGCCAAAATGCGAACCTCTAAATCACAGTAATCAAAAACTCCGAGAACATAATTACTACGAATCTCACAGAAATATCTGACCGATACCTTTGCAAATAACTCGAGCAACGAAAACTTTGATTCGAACTTTCTCCAAATCAAAAGAAATATAGAAAAATCAAGAATCTATGAATTCAATGCTCAGAAAATCATAACCTTCTTACCTCGAAAATTACAATTAAAGAACTGAAAGTAATTATAAAAACCACCAGTAACTCTATCCTGAATACTGTTTCCAGATAAACCATCATTTGTTGCTACCAATTAGTTATTCACATGTACATCAGCTATTTTCCAGCTACTGGAGGACACTCGCTCTTCACAGCTGTAGCATTTATTGCTATCGATGATAACAAAATAAAAAAATAAATAAAAAAAAGGAGTGTAAGTTCAGAACATTCAACTTACAAAGTATGACAGTAGACACTTTCAAAAATTTTGTACATTCGTCAAATAAGAGCATATAACATTTAGTTTACGACACTGATCTTGTTATAACAATTCTGCAAAGACACGTTCTATGTTCAATATCTAACGACTAAGTGTCTGAATGTCTGATAACACATGGTCATGCAGGAGCATTTGTTTCCTGTTTTCATCTATTTTTCTGTTTTTTTCTTCATTTCTAATATATAACGTTTTCAAAAGATACGGAATTGTGGCTCAGTGTTGTAGTTCATAAAACAGATATGCAGCTTTAAGTTAAGCATACATGATTGTTGGATTATTTTTGTAAAATTTTACATAAATTTCCTTGTCCGTCTGAGAAGAAGATTACAAGTTAATTTCCATTATTGGGGATTAAGTAAAGTCAAGATCCTTCCTTGTAAGGCGCTCATTGTGTCACGCAAACGTATCGATTTTCCTTTGCACCGTGCGTCTTTTCTGTAACATATTTTAGTACTTTTTGAGGAGAGATCGATATTTCCTAATAATACATAAAAAAGAAATCAAAATTCTCAATTTTTCCTATAAACAAAGCTAATAAAATTTTTACGTGTTAAATTTTCCTATTCTAACAATAAGGAAGAAAATTGGGATAAGAACGAAATAATTTTGTAACATTTTTCTTTCACAAAATCTCCTAAATTGTCAGCAATTTCGTTTTACTAGCACGCATGATAATCAATATTTTGTTGTTTCACATTAATTGTTATTAAAGCTTCTCTCCAATTCTATCGAAACTCAGCCTTTCCATTTATTAGGATTCTTCATATTAATTCCAATACAGCATACACAAACGTTCAATTTTAACAAAACTTTCAAAATTTACACATCAGGCATATTACATAGCAAAAAGGCAGAAAGCAATGTATTTAGTCATACAACATTTGCAATATATCAAAAAGGATTTAAAAAATGTAGAGTCTAAGTGAAGAGTGCACTTGGGTTTTTAAAAATACGGGATATTAAGAGAATCGATACAATATCAATTCTTTTAATGACGAAAACTATGTCATTATTTACTATACTCAAGAAAAATAATGAGGATGACATATGTGTTTTTATGCGTGAATCAAGCTTAAAAATGGCAAGACCTTATTTGTTCGATGACGTGCAATGTACAGCATAAAATAATTATTTATTTATATTCTGAAATATTTATTTATTTATATTCTTTATTCATTAATATGTTTCTTTCTTAGTTATTGCCTTAATTTTTGTGATTTTTTCTTTCAAATCTTGTGAAAATCTCAGTTTATTTTCCTTTCACAATCTGCAGTCGACAGCGGAAAAGTTGAATGTAATTTTCTTTACTAGCATATTTTTAGTATATTTTTATTATTGCTAAATTTCACTTTACCATTGCGTGAGAGAAAAGCAACCAATCTTTGCCTCCACTTTCCATATTTTCTCGCATATTTAATTTCAAACGTCATATATCTGGACAGCTGATCAATCGAAAACGCAGTCGGGCTTCAGACTTTGGAGAAGGAGGACGTAAAAAAAGTTTGCATTCAACAAAATTTTCACACTTCCGATTTACAAATTCAGACAATTTCAATCATTTTCTTTCACATTTTTTAAATGATTGTGATAGTAATTCGCTAAATAAGTTTATTATCGTGAATTACACGATTCTGTGTTATACTCTTCAATGAATGTTAGTAAAATGAGTTCGGTCCAACGTGAATGTTCGAAAAAAAGGAAAAGAATGTGTGAATCACATATGAAACATTAGAGAAGCGATGATACAATTTATGTATAGCGTATGCATTCGTATCTAAAACACAGAGCAGTGATGTTTACGCATGAAATACTTCTCGTTCGCCAGTCGCATCAGTATGTTTTACTAGAAAAGGCACATTGTATTTAAAACAACTGACAGTTAATAATAATTAATTATAATTAATAATAATTAATATAATACAATATAATTAATAACTAATAGTAATGAAGTGAAAAAACTAATTACGACGAAGTGTTTAGGTTAATATATTATTATTAGATAACACTTATTTAGAATAAAATAAATAATAGAATAAATTTCAATAGAATAAAAATAGAATAAAATTCATACAAATCATTTTTAAATAACTTTTTATACGAACTAATTCGTATTCACTCAAACAAACTTATAAATAATTGTAGTATCGAAATCATTGTGTATAGTTATATGTTTACTTATTCTTACTTTTAATAGATGGCCTGTTTGCTGGGGATGCGTAGGTGGGGGTATGAGTGTGATGTGGGGGGCACGGCGTTGGGACTGAGCGCTTTTGTTTTGAAAGAGAA
>WIUT01002232.1:0-24894 GCA_010645135.1 Tetragonula clypearis | reverse complement strand
GAGAGAGAGAGAGAGAGAGAGAGGAAGCATCTATTCCGTGAGGCTCGTACTTTTCGACGATGGACCGACTGGATAGATGGATTTAAAATAAGTCAGTCACAGTACGCGACAAACATACGCGAGACAGCCATCTTCTATCGATACGCGTAATTATATAATGCTCATTTCCCGACTCGGTATAACGTTCGTTAAAATAACGTGACCATTAACGGTCACGTGGCATACAGTAAAACAATGAGCAGAATTAACGCTCGCTTAAGTGTCCTAGAACAGCGAAAAGATTCATTCGAAACGTACGTACGAAGTCGTTCGTATGACAATAGAAAATCGTTATTAAACGTGGAATCATGGTGTTGTTCCTTCCCGCGTAGATAGCTCAACGAAATATATTAATTACGTTAACAAACACGCGATATTCACCGCGAAAACGGGAGAAAGCGATTAAGGATGAGCGTCTAAGGCATATTTGGATCATCTAATGATAATACATACGCCGCCTAGGGAATAATCGTCAGGTTTGCCCGTTTTACGTCGCGGTGCAGGAAAAAAAAAAGAGCGGATCAAAGAAAAAGAACAAGGAACAAACAAGCTGAGAAAAAAAGGAAATGACGAGAGACTTCAATTTGGTGATAGTGAATCCTCGTTCCCTCGAATTGAACAAAGACAAAATTAGCTTCGATATTTCGTTTCTTGGTCAGATAGTTTTTTCCATCATTGAGCCTTGTGACCACGAAAGATTTCACAGCGGCTCCTCCACTTTCCACCTCTCTCTCTTTCATTCTTTCATTCACTCGCTCGTTCGCTTTTAAAACTCTAAGTGAAAATCAGAAGCAAGGGAAGAAATTATGTTTTTCGTTTCGCTCTCTCAAGACGTGCAATTAAAAGAACGGAGGAATTCTTACGTGGCTTCTCCTCCGTATACTTTTCTCCCCCCCCCCGAGAATTTTCTTTTTCTCCCCCCGTCCCCCACAATGCAATTGCGAAACGTTGGAAAACGAACAACCAAAGGAAGAAAAAAAATCGTAAGTCTTCGAGATAGATCAATAACAAACCATTATGAGCTCTCTCTCTCACTCGAGCGCTTCAGAGCAAGTGCAGGGAGAGAGAGAGAGAGAGAGAGAGAGGTTTCTCGGTCGCTTCAACCTTTGAACCAATTCTTTTTACTAATTACCGTTGTCTCGCGCGCAAGAAAAAGAACAAGAAGAAGAAGTAGAAGGAAAAGAAGTAAAAGAAGAAAAAAACGAAAGGAAGGAAAGCAACGCGACAAAGCGAACAGATCGATAAATCAGAAGGGGAGACGAGAAGCATCATCATCTTCTCGACGGGCTATTCGGTGTCGGGACGGAAGGGAAAAACAAAAGGAATCGCGGCAGGTTTTTCTCTTTTGCGCCACACCTAAAACACATTTCGGCCACACCGCGAAATAACCTATTTCATTCGACCGGTGACTGATTGTTCAACTCCTTTTCCGCTACGTTTTACATCGATTTTCCTCCGTTTCGTCCTCCCGACCATTCTTTTCTCCCCCGGTTTCACTCTTCTCTCCTCTCCTCCCTCTCTCTCTTACCCCCCGAAGGCGTTTCATTAGCCGCGACGAAAACATTTGTTTTTGTCGATGTTTCGTGGCAGCTTGTCGCTTTTTATTTTTCTTCCTCTTTTCTTTCTATCTTTCCGCCCTTCTTTCGTGCTCCGTCTCCATCCGAATTCTCCCTCGCCGATTTCGCTTCTGTTTTCACGCTCATCTTTCCCTCATCCAGGGACAAAGAGTGGGGAGAAAAAAAAAGAAGGAAAAAAAAAAGCGGCAACGAGCTTGTATTTCAACCACTTACTCGATCAATCGACCGACCGTTGAAACACGGCGGAACTTTTGTTTGTTTTAATTCCCACTGTAATTGCTGTTATACGTGGGCAAACATACGGGGGATGATATTGCGCAATCGTCGTGTGTCGGTCGGGAATTTCTTATATAAACTGGATTTTTGTATACGCGCGAGTTATAACGGCACGTACGGTCGATCATCGATTCGTACACTCGTAAAGTGACGTACACACTCGGACGCGCACTTTTCGATTCCGCACGGTGTGTTACATAATCTTACCGTCGCTCGTTCGGTGCACAACATCGTGGCGTTCCACGTTCCTCCGTTTCAACGTAGCAAACTCGATGCGAATTTTCGATACTGTTTTTTTGCCATACGGTAATGCGGTCACCTTTCCTGATCGTACGAAAAAAACCAGCACGAGACGATTTCTTCGTGTAAAAGGGCCGCGCACTCGCGTCGATCACACGTCCATCCTCCCGTGAAACCAACACAACTACGACGTCGACTACGTTTGTCACAACTACGTACGACGTTACTGACGAAAGATGATGCCTGCTGGCGATGTATCTCGCAATCTCGAAATTTCCTTTATCATGCTCCTCGTTGTTTCAGCATTGTCGCCGCTTCCGTTTTGCTTCGTCTCTCTCTCTCTCTCTCTCTCTCTCTCTCTCTCGTCGACCACGGCGAGAAGAACACCACGATCATATCCAACGAACGATGGAAAATGGTTACTGGCCGACGAGATGGATCCTTACGCCGGCATTTTACGACATCCTTCGGGCGAAACGGCCATGCGTGGCCGGCGAGATCCTCGCCACCTTTTCAGCGTTTAAGGCTGTATTACAATGCCATTTTCCGCTCAGGTTTGAGAAAAATATAGCAGAGACCGTGGCTTTTCCGCCTCCTTTCCACGCGTCTCTTGCCTTTTCCTCGCGTTTACGCATCGGAATATCTCCACGGGCGCGTCAACGTTTATCAGATTTTTTTCTCGCACTTTGGAATATACGTTGTTGTTAAAACTCTCGTCACCGAACATTTCGTTCGACGAGTCTGCTTCTCCGATAGATTACTGTACCAACGATCCGTTCGAACAATCCACGTTGCGATCTCAATCGTCCACGTTCGACCAGCATGACACTTTCTCACTTATCCCCCGTGTCCATCTGGTCCTGGGCCTGTGTGTCAGCCTCCAACAACTGCAATCGCGGCGAAGAACACGCGAGTAACGTGGATCGTCTCCGTGAGGGCTGATCCTGAAGGACGCAGCATCCTGCATGGCTGTCGCGTTCTCCAACGCCCCCTCCGCCCGCGCGGAATTAAAAAAAAAGGGGCGCCGCAGCGGGAACGCCTTGGCGGAATTGCTCGATCGCGTTTCGGAGACGGGGAACCACTGTTCGCGTGAATGCCACCCGCGAGTGTGTCGATCTCGCGCGACCGCGGAGACGAAAAAAGAAAGAAAAAAAAAAAGAAAAAAGAAAGAAAGAAAGAAAAAAGAAGAAAAAGAAGACCAAACAGCGTGGATCTCGAGAGCAACGAAAAGTTTTACGGTAAGAACGCCACTCGTCGACTGATAAATCCGCATTTAGTGTAACGGCCTCACGTACACGCCGGGCTTTTGCCGGCTCCACCAAAGGCATGATTGGTCTGCGTGTCGGTGCCCCCACCGCCCTCTCCGTCGCCCCCCCAGGGGCGGACGACCGTGGCAGAGCGCCGTCGCCGTCGTTGGACCGACGACGAGGGCGCCACCGCGCGGCACCGACGCCGACGCCCGCCACCGATCGATAGTCACCGACGACGACGCCGTCAACCACCACCACCACCACCATCACACGCCACCACGCGGCCGCTATACCACTATTCCACTTCGGTTAGTCGGCCCCGTTACTCGTCTTCGGCCTCCATCGTCGAGTACGATCCGCGTACTTGCACTCGGCGCATTGTTCTCTCAGATCTCTCGATCCGAGTCCGATTCAGTCGGTCGTTCAATTTCTCTTCTTTTTTTCTTTCTTTTTCTTTTTTCTGAACAATCGCACACAGGGTGTAACAAAGTACACACCCTGATATTTCGTGATAACGAAACGTACGCCGAGTTTCTACTCCGTCGCATTGGCGTCTCACCCGTGCGTATCACTCGTGCATTGTACTCTGAATTTTCGAATCGTTCGAACTGCACGCTAATCTGTTGGCTGATTACGATCGTTCGACGACCTCGAATTCTGACATGCACATCGCGTGAAAATTCGTCGCGATCAAGCTGCGCACGTCCGTACGAATTAAAGGAACAGAGTCGAGGCAGAAATTTATTTTTTCCGCGCGCCGTGCGCATTCCTCGTCCTTTAATTTCCCACAAAATTCCGCACAGAAATCCGCAGGTCTGATCGGATTATACAAGATGAGCGTTACAACTCGTGGATGCAAGTGTAACATTTCACCCTGGTTGAAGTTGTCTCCAGTTTCTGTTATAATTCCCGCTCCGAATACACGAGTATTTTCGATTTTTTTTTTCCAACGAATTCTTAGCTGAATTCTCGTCGAGAGATTCGTTAGACATGTTCGCGAGATTGCAGTGAACGTGTGTTAGTAGACGAACGTCTCGAAATCGAAATGCACGTATGAAATTCACACATTTGCCGATAAGAATTTTAATTGTTGCCGACGAACGAGACATCCGACGATCTAAATGCACATACAGTTGTAAGAATCTCGTGTCAGTCGGAATACGCATTCACTGTAACCACAGCTTCGGTCGTTCGTAATTGCACAGGGCAGGTATTATTCGCGGTGCGAGATTCTATGGTTGTAATAATTTTCTATCGTATAAAAGCTTTCCCTTGATGGAAAAATAATTGTAGAATTTAATTGAGTATGCGTGTATTTCGCTGGTACTGGGTTATGAAATTGCTTTCCCTACGGATGATTGCAGCACTTGTTTCTGTATTCGATACTACGTGAGGGCTCGTTTGATGTTGGCAGATCTCGTATTGCATCGCACAGTATTGCTACGTAGCTACATATGGAAATGTACGTGAGATTCAACGTTAAAAAAAGAGAGAGAGAGAGAGAGAGACTTTGTATTATAATTTCTTGTTACGTCATCAAAGATTTAACGGGACACGTGTTCGTATTTCTTTGATATATGAAAGGTCAGATCGGGTCAGAGGTAAGATCGGACGTTAGATTTTGGAAGTGAAAGTTTTACTTAAAAAAAAAAAAAAAGATAAATAACTGGAGCTATTTACTCCAACTTTAAATCTGAAAGCTAATCATTGTTTTAAATAGAGACTATGAATTTTTATGCATTCTTGCATTACTAACATAACTAAAATAATGAAATGAAATGAAACATAACTTTGTGATAAAATATTCATTCTATTTAATACTAATATTTCATATAATTAAATAAATAAGGCATGTGACATTTTCGTAATGGCATATCGATTACACAATAGTGAAGGAAATTTTCAAAACTTTCAATAATATATGCCTCTTATTATATTTACAAAAGAGAATCATTTTTCCTCGAAAATTCCAGCTCACATTGCTTCGAGCAAAATTGAGCCTGCAACTCATCAGAGATTCATCCGATTTACTGATATCTTCTATCGATCTTACCTCGTTCAATTCGATTCAAAATGACGACACGTATTCTATAAATACAAACAAGTCGCTCGAGCGACTTTCATCTATATTTGCACGTTTCACGATCACGCCTTCGATATTCATCGCTATCAATTGGCCGACTTTTGCCCCTGATTCCACGAGAATCCCAGTGAAACGTTCCTCGACGTTTGCCGTTCGTGAAACGAGCGAGAAAAACGTCGCCTTAAAATATACTATCGAAAGTAGTAATAGTATACTGAATAAATCGCGATTCGACAATGAACCTGAATATTTCCCTGTCTCTCAAAATAGTCTGACAACGTAACATCCTCTTATTACCAAAATGAAATTAAAATGGCGGTGTTCCGGAAAATCAGTCTGAATCATAACGGACGACGCTGGACAAAACTGGAAAAAATGATTCGAAGCAAAGGAGAGAATCTGAGATTAAGAGAGTCGACCTATTGTGAGAAGGGAGTGAAAGCCAAATTCAGATTGGCCAATTTAACATATTTTCTGACTGCACTTTCCATTGAAGAAATATTCCACTTTTAAAAGTCTCTCTGACTGACTTTTGTCAGTGAGGCCCCGTTTTTGCGTCCAAAGGGGTGCAAACACGGTCGCAAGAACCCTCGTTAGGAACACCTTTTGAACACCGTTGCCGCGATAAGAACGGGTGGAGGCGTTTCTTCCTTCTCGTATTTGCGTCAGCGTACGCATCGTGCGTAATGCGAACCGGATGAAAGTGTGAGGGTCAAGAAGAGGGTGAGTGTGGACAAACGAGACAAGAAATAAAGAAAGAAAGAAAGAAAGGGAAAGACAGCTCGACTAAGAGAGAGGCAAGTATAAACACACGAGGAGGAGGGGGGGGGCAGAATACGACTGGGAAAGAATTTGAAAAAACGAGAAAAGGAGAGAACAGAAAAACAGACGTGGAGAATTACGTGAAAGAAACAGGGAGTTGGAGAAGAGAGGAAAAGAGAGGAAGAATGGAGGAAGAGACCGATAGATAAGAAAAGTCATCACGGTCAGTGAGCGCGGTCGTGGCACACCGGTCATTCATTGATTGCGATCGTGGTGTGCGATCTGTCGTGGCCAACGTGCGTTTTACGTCGCTAATGTGCACCGGATGAAAGGAGAAAGGAAGAAACGAACGAATATAGAAGCGAGGAGAAGCAGAGGAAACTACCGGGAATAGAAAGGCTTTGTCGAGAACGTACATTCGGGCTTTCTCTTTCTCTTTCGCCGCGAGTGTACTCCTTGTTGGTTCTTTTTACTCTCTCTCTCTCTCTCTCTCTTTCTCTGGGCGCACGTTTTCTCCGACCGTTCGCACCGGTGTCTCCGGTAAAACCAGACTCGGTTAAACGGTTCACGCGAAGAATTCGTGGCACGAGAACTGGTAACGGAGGGTTCCTCAACAGAAATTTGCCCCTTTCGGGCACAAATTTGATCGAGATTAATCGAAACGGAAAAACGAAACGCAATGACCGTTTCATAGAACGAATTTCTTCTTTTTCGTTGTTAGATGTTCGTAGAAACATTGAAATGATCCCGATTCGCTGGCGAAATATCTTGAAACGTTATCGAATTGCGTGGAATTTGCTTCGCAGCTGCCCCGTAATGAATATCAATTTTAATTTCCTATTTGAATTTTAATTACATCGAAACGCGCGATCGATCGCTCGAGAGAAAAAAAAAAAAAAAAAAAGAAAAAAGAAAAAGGAGAACGAAAATGGGAGGGAAAAAATGAATGTGCGAGCGCGAGGTAAAAGGGAAAGAGAGCTCGAGATAAGTCATCACGGTCACCAGCGCAGCCACGTCACGACACGCAGTCAGTCATTCATTGATTGTATCATAGAATAGCGAGCGTACGCTGCGCAGTGCCGTAATACAAACGTAAACTCGCGTGGCACTGCGAGCGGAACAGCGACAGCGAACAGAGAAAGAAGGAAAAACACACACACAAGAGAACGGAATAGCTCGCGAGTACTCTGCCGTGAGTAAATATCGTAGACGATTTTTCAATGCGTATGGTAAATCGGCACGAAAGACGTGATATTTCGTTTGAAATTGCAACGAGATGGTTATCATTACGCGTCTTTAATTTCTTTCTTCGTTCGACGTTGCACGTTGAAGACGAACGAATAGATGAAAATGACGCACCGAGTCGAAGAAAACGGAGTAAAATAATTCGAAGAATGCGTGTTTCGTAACATTTCATAACGGGTAATTTTCCTCGTCGAAGCGTAAATCTCTAATCTAATCTCCGCGCGTTTCGATGATGTACCTAGCTGCCTTCAAAATATAAAAATTCCGAACATCGTTCTCCCTTCACGCAGTCGGATAAAGATAAATTGCAGTAAAAAAAAAAAAAAAAAAAAAAAGAAAACACTTGAAAAAAAAAATGTATTAGTGTACACTGAGATCAGAACAGTTAGCGGATCATCGTCCGTGTAATTGCGAGCAAATAGAGAAGCGAAGGAGGCACGATAATATAATAAAAATTTCTTTCGCGTTTATAAATGATTGCAGATAGTGTATGTCAGACCACTGAAACTGTGACCGCTTAATTTTGCTTTGTGCTTCGCACTCTCCGCAATAAAGAGATTAGTAATAAAATCCAATAAAATTGTAGTAATTTATAGTCACTAACGCCCAATGATACGAATCAAGTGTTGAAAAAGATAGACCGCGAATTTCAAAGTGTAAGAATGCAGAAAATGTTCATGATATAAAAAAAAAATACACAAAAGTATAGTGCCTTGTATAACACTTGCTAAAGCGATTTTCAGTGCGCTGATTTCATAAAGAGAAACCAACCATGTCGAAAAAATCCAGATAAACCGAAATTTCACGTTTTCGACAGTACGTGCTAACGATCGAGAGACAACGATCGGATCAAGAAGGTTAGTTCGAGTCAGATGCAGACGCGTAGAATGAGAGAGGAGACGATAAAGGAGGAGAGAAGTAAGTCTAATTAAGAGACGTAAGTTTATTAAACTCCGGGCTTAAAATAGCAGGCGACACACTGCCCAGGAATGTAAGGACAGCCCGGTTTTATTGTCGGTCGAGCTCCAAGATTAATTCGCGCTTTTCTAGCCTGCGTTCGTCAGAATCCGTTTCGCGAACTGACAATCGACTTCTCGTCGGCTCGACCGATGACACGCGACAAATCCGACCAAGTCCTTGGCAAATAAGATTCACGTCAGGTGAACCGGTTAGTTTCCGAGGCCCCCGAGTCGAAAATTAGAACAGCCGGATCGATCAATCGGTCGCGCGAAATTTTCCGACTCGACAGAGAAGACGTCTACGTCTATCTAGAACGCGGGGAAGAAAAAGAAAGAGAAGAAGAAGAAAAAAAAAAGGAGAAAGAAGAAGCGAAGCGTGCAAGACCGATCGATTAGCAATCGTGTTTGAATTTAGGTTAACCGAAGGTCCATGAGGAACGACGTCGAACGAGAAAAGACGAGAAAGAGGGGAAAGCAAGCGGGAAATGGGTAACGACGATAAAAACGGCTCTCGGTTGGGACGTCGCGGAATGGATGGATATTCGCGAGAAGCTTCTCTATTATTCAGAAAGGTGGGCGAGTAGATGATATTTGGGAGAATCGGGTCAGAAATCGGGTGGAAAGGTCGCCGAGAGAAATTTCAATGAATTATTTCCTCGTACAGCGGATGTCCGTCCGGCCGTAATTACTTCGGCTTGATGAACGTTCTATCACGCGTTATACGCGATTCTTTCTTTCATTGATGTGATTTCATATTCGCCTGAAAGATTCTTCTCTCTCTCTCTCTCTCTCTTCTCTCTCTCTTTCTGTTGGAAGATCTATCCCCTCGCGGCGAAGATAGACGAGGACGCGCGTCGATTTTCCAGAAGCTTGTTCAAAGACGCGCGAGACTGGCAGAGAGATGGGAAACGAGAGGTATCAAACAGGCAGAAACAGCGTTCGCGAGGGTCAGGATTAAATATAACCTCGTGGCTCGGGCTATTTATAAAGATTAACTTGTTGGCGAGATAACGAAGGAGGAGATGGAGACAACGGCGTTAAATTGTCGCAACAATTGCGCGGGAACCGGGCGCATTCCAGCGCGACGAAATCTTTCGTGCCGCTTCGAGCTTTGACCTCGATCTCCATCGTCCGGGCTCGCTTTCGTCACTGGCCACCCGCCGCTTAAATCGCCAGACAACGGAGGGAGGGAAAAAGCTTTAAAAATACATGAAATGACGTTCGACTTGTACGGTGCCGATCGATTTCTTCCTCTCTCTCTCTCTCTCTCCTTGCCTGGTGCGCGAGATCTCATCTCGTCCTGCAGTGACGTAATTACTTCCCGGTGACGAAATACGCTCGATACCGGTACGTTTTATTCGCGATTCTCTCTCTCTTTCTCTCTCTCTGCTCCGTCGTCGCGTTTTTCCACGTTCGTCATCGTTTCTAAATACAGACGCGTATCGTTAAAACTTTAACACGACGATAATTCCGTTGCCGAACAGGGTGTCGCACACACCGTGTACGTCATCGGGGAGTAAAGCGAGACACAAATTTTCCTCGACGACAAGTAAGTAGGAACCTACTTTAGTCTGCAAATCCAGCGTCTGGAATTTTATTTACACCTTACGCACCCGCACGTGGAATGCATATATACGCAGTGCGACTCGCAAACGACACGTGGCTCTAAAAGAGACGAGGGATGCCAGGCTCGTCCATTGAGAAGCTAGTTAGTTTCCACGTTTACACGCGCGCTGCTGCGCTAATCGGACCGACCCGGCTCCGAAAGACGAGAGAAAGGAAAAACGATGACAAAAGATTTTTGATTAGAGATCGCCGAATAGATATTTCAAAATGGCAGTGCAATCAAAAACTGTCACCGACAGAATGTTTCTTTAAATTGGCATTTTTATGGAATCTGAGAAAAATTTATACCAATTGAATATTTTATTAATTACAATATCACAATTCGAATATTTCTGTCTTTAAATTTCTTACAAGTGTTATAGGCTGAAAAAGAGACGAGGAATGCCAGGCTCGTCCATTGAGAAGCTAGTTAGTTTCCACGTTTACACGCGCGCTGCTGCGCTAATCGGACCGACCCGGCTCCGAAAGAAGAGAGAAAGGAAAAACGAAGACAAAAGGCGGTTGTCGTGCGCGTCCCTATTTTCGTATTCAAGATAGAACGAGACGAAAACGGAGAGAGACCGAGAGGCGTGACGAGGAGAAAGATGTTACGACATGTCCTTGCTCGTTATCTATTCACTCCTCTCCTCTCTGTTTCCTGCTCTGTAAAGATAGCTGATAACGTACCAGCTGTACACGCTCCTCTGTATACATCGTACCACTGTACTTCTACGTTACGTTCAACGTTTCGTTCTCCATCTTTTGGATTTGATTAATGGAACACACTGGCCCGACACCACTACGCTTTAAAACCGACTCCCACCGGTGTTATCGATACGCGTTATCGCCGTAATTCAAGTCACCACCACCATAAACTACCTGAACCCTCTGCCGGTTTATCCCTTAACCGGCCGACCGATTTTGTTTCTGCAGCACGTTCGTTCGATAGCAAAGTCGGACGTTACGAGTCGCCTACGTGAGCGTTAACGCTCGCCAACAGCCCGCGAGAGTCACGTATGCATGGTAATAATTACGCGATCAAGTATCGGTAACTAGATATTTCATCGAAGAAGAAACTGTAAAATGCAACGAGGACGGATGCGAGCGTAACACGAATTGGGCAGGCTTGAAAATTGAAAGACCACAAGGGTCCTGGAGAATCGCACTTCACGCAGTGGTACGATTCGTTCGCAACGAGTTGATGAAAAAAATTCACCAGCTAACAGGTGAAAATCGGGAAATTAATGAGGAAAGAGAGTTGAAAACTACGCAGAAACGAAGTTCCAGTTTCACGAAAACGAGAGAAAGGTAGAGTCGCGGTAGATTCGCGGTAGCTCGACGATTTCGGCGAGATAAAAGTTGAACGCGAAACCTCTGGTCCCTTTGAAGGGCGACTGAATGGACGAAAAGGTGGGGTTGGCGCTTTAGTCTCGCGGCGGTTGTCCCAGTGCCCTTGTATGCGGTAGAAAAATTAGCTAAATTGTTTTTTCCTCTCTCGCCCTCCGTTTGTACCTTTTTTTCCCCCCTCCTCTTTGCTGTTCGCCCCGTGCAATGCCCGAAAGCGAGCGAAGGGCTGGTTGGTTTTCATCGAACGTTGGGGCCAAGGCCGGAGTAGTCGGAGGACGAGGGGAGACGGAAGAGGACGCAGCGAGAACGACGAGAGGAGGGTGCGTTTACATCGAGCTTTTCCGTTTCCGAGGTATCCATCGATCCCTCGGCGAACGAGTTTTGTAACCCAATCAAAACTTTCCCCCGGTGTCGTAATAAAGTCCCTCTCGGCGGGTTATCTCGATATTTCCCGATCAGGTAAGATGTTTCGCGTCCGCGTTATCGTCCGTGGCTATCCCGCCTGCTGAAAGCTTCTTCCCTCTTGTTCCGTGGATCAAGAGAGAAAAATGCCTTAAACAGTCTCTTAAGTGGCTCGACACCACAAAATATATAAGAAAATATCGTCGATACAACGATAGTGGAAGAGGAAGAAAAAGAAGAAAAAAAAGTGATCCAGCGATCGAGAAAAAAGGCAACTCGTTTGCCTCTAGTACTATGTACTGCGCGAGAGTAATCGCGAGAGAACTCATTCCACTTTTAAGGCTCGAATCTTCCGGCTTTATTATCGATAGCTTGGAACAATGGCGAGAGGCTTCTCCTCTGAGAATGGAGTGACAAAGAGAAAAAGAACTGAGCGACATCACGGTCGTCATCGATGATGTCTCGCGCGTCCTTCCCGGAGGTCGGTCCACGTGATGGAACGCGGAAGCGTTCGCGCACAGAGACCAGAAAGGCTTACGCGACGCGTTCCTCGGTTCTCGTTGCTTCGAGATTCCTTTCTTTTCTTACTGCGTGCTTACGATTTTTATGATTCTTCTTTTTTTTCTTTTTGTGGACAAACGATGGTTTCCCGTTGACGAGCCGCAAAAAACCGCGACCGAATCTCGTGAGGACCGTGACCGACTGTTTTCCGGAGGAAATCGAATTCGAGCACGCGCCGAACCTCGTACAATCTATTCCGATCGATAAATCCAAACCGTGGAGAGTTACCCTGTTTTTTTTTCTTTTTTTCTTTCCTGGCACGCGCGCTCTCGTTTTTTTTTTTTTTTCTTTTCTTCGGTTGCAAATGGTCTCGCGATCGATGGTCTCGTGGAAGCGCTCGGGCTCGTTTATCAAATTCGTCGGCGGATCTCGTCGCGGGAAAGCGTTTTTAATTAACCACCGGCGTTGAAATCGTAACGGAAGGGAGCGAACGGAGAAAACGACGCGTGACGGAGTAACAGGGAAACGGAAAAGAGAAACGAGCAGCGGGGAAAAATTCGACTCGTTATCGGGCGCGATAACACCCAGGGAGAAAAGAAGCCGATGGAAAAAGGAAATCGATACGGAGAGAGAGAGAGAGAGAGAGAGAGCACGAAGATGAAAGTAAAGAAAGAAGGAGGGGAAAGCGAAGACAGAGAGAAGCAGCTCGCGCTCGCTTCTCCTTACTCGTTAGTCACGGTCTCGTCTTTATGAATGGGTTCGCTCGTGGCTTACGAGGAATCGTACTATCTCTACTACCGCCACTTTCTCTCTCTCTCTCTCTCTCTCTCTTTTTCTCTGCCACGGTCTTTTCCCTTTCTCTAACGGGGTGTCAGCCAGCGTCCTTCTCTGGCGGAGGGTTACTGCAAACCCTTACACACAGAGAACGAGCGACAATAGAAGGCGGCCGCGAATCGATCGTATAGCTCGCAACTGCCACCGCTGCGTCCGGCGTAGTCGTCGTCGTCGTCGTCGTCGTCGTTACTGCTGCCGTTTATTTGCACTAATGCGTTTAGTCCTTTACCGTCACGGTAATCACTACACGAAGGAAAGATGACTGTAATCAGAACTAAGAAAAAAAACTTTCTCTTTGAACTTCTGAAGGCGATCATTGAGAATATTACTTGTGATAAAATGTCTCTTTGTCACGAGATAATCGACCATGACGCGTGAACAATCTCAGAAATTAATAACGTAGAATATTTTTCAAAACCATCGTGAGAGTAGAGAGACACGAGAGAAAGTAAACTCTCTGAAGAATCAATCGCGAGAAATTCACTGAAAATTCGTTCGTTTGAATCGTTCTACGATTCTACGACTATTTTCTTTTCTTTTCTTTTCGCGTAATCCGTTGTGGCGAAATATCGCGGTCCAGACGTGTTTGCCTCTCGACAGGGCGCGGCTGATTCTCGATCATGCTTCCTCCGCGATGGCAGGATGCAAAGGAAGCGAAGACGCCTCGGAGAGAGGGGCGTCGGAAGCGTCGAGGGGGAGAGAAATGGCGCGTGGAGGCAGTAGCCTGTAGAGGAAGCAGAAGGGGATGCTTTTATCATTCGTATCGCGGGCCTATTTTGGAGGCCTGAAGCCTTTTGCCTCTCTTAGGAGAGATCCACTCTCGGAGGAGGAGATAGGAGAAAGAAGGCTTAGTGTGGCCACGTACGGGGATGTAAAAGACAGAGAGAAAGAAATTCAGAAGGGAAAACGGAGAAGGAGCGACGAAGAAGAAAGAACCTATGCTTGACGGTGGAGACGAGGGAGGTCCGGACGGTATTCGAGGAATGTCATGTAATAATCGGGCCGCCATTCGAGCGTCCGTTCTGACGACAGGCGGCGCCACCACTCGGCTCGTCGCATCCGCCCGGAACGAGGGGGATGAAAATTTGCGCAACTTTGCGATGGGCGGATAACGAACTTTTTCAACGATTAGATCGAGCTGTCGAAAAATTCTTTAACGGAGTGACCGGAACTATTTTAATATGCTTTTCATTTCGCGAGATCAATGATATATTTTAGGGGACGTTTCAATAACCACTTTGATAATTGAGGGACTTTCACAAATCATTTGACGTTAGAAAGTTTTTGAATAGAATTTCGAATTATTATTTAATATATTCGAGGGAACGTTTCGATAGTCGCTAAATATTGGATCGTTAGATGACGTTTGATGTTAAATCAGTGTTAAAGTGCAAGAAAACAGAGAATACGCGTGATTTTATTTTAAGCAGAACATATATATGATCACCCTCCTATTTATCCTAACTAACTCACTGAGCAAGTTTATCGTCAAAACGATCCGTTTTTCTCGACGAATCATCTGTCGACAATCTATAACGAGGGTAAATGTTGACGATTAAACGAAGGCAACCGATACGATAGGAGAGTAAATACAGTTACGATCGCTAACGAGATATAGTATCTTCTTGGGACTAAAAAGAGGTACAAAAATTTATGCCCCTCCGTGACCTTTGACTATCCCTCTCGAGAAAAAGGGACGACCATCCTGTATACGATTAAGGCATGGAGGCAGGTCGCCGCCAACGGAGGAAACACATACATATATATCGTTGGACGCATCCGGTCTCAAGATTCGATTCACGCGAGTCGAGAATGTGTTCTCGTAGCCTAGAATGCGAATTTAATAAAGAGAATAAATCATTTTAATGTAACGCGGTGGCATGACGCTGCGGAACGAAGGGGTGACGAGGCTAAAAGGGGTAGAGAAACTCAACGTTGAGAGGGGAAGAGAGAAATAGATAGAGATAGATAGAGAGAGAGAGAGAGAGAATCAGAGAGAAAAAAACCGGTATTTTTGCGCCAAGCACGGAGGGGTGCATTTCGTTGCGATTATAAAAGCTGGGCAACCCCCGGTGTGTCTAGACGACGTGGCCTCCTATCAAAAACAGACCACCGAACTGAAAAGGCTGAAAGGGCAAGGAACTCCTCACAATGCCAAGAAATTAAAGTTTCTCTGTATATCCACCTATATATTCGTCCTATGTCTCTCTCTCTCTCTCTCTCTCTCTCTCCTTTTCTTTTTTTTTTATCCGTCTCTTCTATCCTCTTTACCCGACGTCGACGTCATACCGGCAAACGGAGGGAAGAAAGAGAAAATAAAAGAAAAGAAAAGAGAAGAAAGAAAGGAGAGAAAGAGATCACTTTGCCGATAAACGCAAACATAGAATGGGGAGCAACGTACACGCCAGTTAAATAGACTGCTCCCTTTCTTCGCGGCAAATGTTTCGCAAGGATTCGCTAAACTCTCGTACCTGTTGGAGTTCGATCGATCTCGTCGCGTCGGTTATGATCGGTCATCCTGTATATACCTTCTATGAGAAGCGGTCGACAAGCTTGTAAATCGTTTTCAAACATTCAGAGCACTTATTTCTTCGAGTTTAATCCTCGATTAGTATTGGATCGTAGGCGATCTACAACAGGTCAGATTAAGTTAATTAGTTTCACTTTAATTCCTGTTTTATATTTATTATGTATAATAAAAAACGATCAATAGAAAAATGTATACGTGTACAATATAGGGTAGAAACGATAATTAAATAATGTAAGATTAAGTTAAGACTTAATTCGGTTCGAATACAAATTACTACAGCTATCATCAGTTATTCGGAGGTTTACACTTTACCCATAAAATGTACAGAAGTTCGAAAATGTTTCATTTAGACAAAAATCACGAACAAATCACGGTGAATGTGACGATGTATTGCAATACAAATGAAAAGGATTCATTGAGAAACATCCGATTCGCTAGCTGTTACAGCTAGTTACCAAATCGTTTGCATAATCGCGTGACTGATTGCTATCGCGCGTCGTGGTTCCCATCACCATACATCCGACTTCGAAAAATTTAGCAAACGTGTTTCATTCAATTGTGTTCAATGGTATCAACGCTTCGAAATAAGTCGAACTATCGACGATGAACAGAATAAATAAACCCTTTCGTGCCTATAGAGACGAATCTTATCGATTCAGTATGGAATAAGAAAACAACATCGATAAAAGTGGAAATAAGCTAAAACTAAATTTTTCCATGAAATTATATTCATAATTATATGATATAGATCATTGGTTGTGCCTAGATATGATTCCGATCTATTCTCGAGGATCTTCTTTTATCGAACAATAGACAAGAAGAAAAATTTAGAAATAATTACATGGATTTTAATATTTCGTTTTATAAAACGTTCGATAGAAAGAAAAGAAGCTGCTCATAAATAAAACTGAAAGCGTAACTTTGAATTGCACCTGTAAGATCAGAATAGGACACAGAATAGAGCAAAAATCGCTCGCCAAATCAAATTTTCTATATTTACTTGCAACTAAAGTTATCTCAAACAATATGTATACAATTTTATATATATATATATATATATATATATATATAAAACATAAGTATAATATAAGAATGATAATACTACATAAAAACAAGTTAGAGATTCATCTTATACAGATATCTTATCGCCATCAGTTATTGAGCGATAAATTTTTTTCTTTAAGAATGTAACAAATGCAGATATTTTTTATGACTATTGATTTTGTCGTCTTCGACGATTGTGTTGAACGTAATTACTACGTTCTCTGGAGCAAATCGCAGAGAGCGTAAGAAACATTATGATTTTTTACGAGCTCGGAGTACAGAACGTGAGAAATTTTCTTCAGTACGCGAAATTTCGTAAGATATCGTCATCTTTATTCTCTTCTTCGTCGATGGTCGATCAACCATCGTTCGCCAAAAACGGTCCTCGCGGAAATCGTGATTCGTACGAGACTGATCGATGCGAAACGTGTAGAATACGCGAAAGTCGTAAAAAAAATTGTACGTGCGCAAAGTTGATGATCGAACGAACGTTCAAGTCGGAAGTATGAATCAGGAAGCGGTGTGTCACGTGCTACCGTTGCACGTTATCAAATAGGATACACGAGTTATGAATCGCAAGGAATTGCTCACGTAACAACCTGCGCGACGTTGAATCGATAAACAACGATTTCTTAGGATTTGGATGAATCGTTATTGAATGATTCCCGAATGTGAATCATTGGGCGAGTGAATTGCGAATTATTTCAGATCCTTTTGATTTGTGACTAACGCCACAACGATCGATGAGTCGAAAAGAAAAGAAAAAAAAAAAGGAACATGAATTGATAAAATAGTTTATCGGTAGGATATTCGTGTAACGGTCTCGTGATCGATACGACCTTAGATCAGGTCATTGCCTCGAGGATCGAAGGGCACAGGCTTCAATATTTTTCGATTTAGTCACGCTTGGAAATACAAGTGAGCCAAGTTGATAAACGACCTCTGGAATGTGTGATAAAGTCGATTAGAACCAACTGTGAGTTAGCAGCAACAGTTGGTGAGAATGATTGCATGTATGGGAATGAGAAGGAAAAAGAAGGAAAAGTAGATGCCCTATATACGCAGAGCGCCGACTTTATAGGCCCAGAGGTCCAACAGGCTCCGATAAGGATTCACGCATCGTATACTTTGTCAACGTATCTCATTCATAAGGTATCGTGTATTATCGATAGATCTGTACATGATCGAATTTACGAAACGCTAGAAATTTCGACATTTCGGTTACATATCTCAATCCGCGTGCTTGAAAATTATACGGCAACAGTTCTATTGAAAGTTAATAATGCGGTTTGGCTTTACATGCGACAGATGGCACTAGCAAATACATGGGAAGTCGAAAGATCAGTAACCCCGATAGGCGAATAACCGCGCATTAACTCTGTTTACTTCAGCCCCCCGCCCCCAAGATACTTTTATTCCGTTTGATCTAATCGGTTTCTGAAACCATTACACAGACGTAAAAGAAATTACACGTGTTCTGACATCACATCGGAATTTGGAAATCATTAAAAAAGAAAAAGAAATTTTATTTTTATTTTTGTCCCGTAGTATCTTTACACGCAAGTAAATGTTCCTGCCGTTACATAATCAAACTATACAAAAGAATCAACTCGTTTCGAATGATTCCTATGTCTATAGGCGAAGTGTAATATATATCAAAATAAATCCTATTATGAGTCATTAAGACAAGGAGATAACAAAAAAATTAGTACTTGTCAACTATCAGTGACATGGTTATAAATCGAGAGGTTCGCGGTATAAACATTGAGGGAAAAAGTATATGATGTTTCGATCGGTCCGTGAAAAAAAGTAAAAAAGAACAGGAACAATACATGAAGACGAAAGCGACCGCGTGCCCTTTTTCTGTTTTCTTCTTTTTTTTTCAGCCTGCGGCCGAGGTAAACACAGCGCGGCACGTTTCGTGGCGCCCCCTAACCGATAAAACGCCATCGAAGCACTCTCATGACTTAGTCGCGCATGTGAGAATCACGGCGTGACATACGGGTTACAGTGAAGACTGCAACGTGACACCCGTTCAAAGGTGTCCGAATCGTGTTGTTACGCGTGATAACGAAGTTAGTAAACCCGGCGGACCAAAAAATTATGCAAGATAGAATGTATTTAACGGATATGAGTTTACGAGCATGCCACCGCCATGCACACCAGACACTGGCATGCTTCGATGGTGGGGCCACCGTGCCGAATACTCGTTCCGTTCCGCGCACATTTACGAACGTCAAAAATATATTTCCGTGTCAGTACTCACCTTCGTCAGGATCGTCCAGGTTCTCTTTCTGGATGTTGGATATATCTGAAACCCACAAACACCACGAGTTAGCTGAAAATCCCTCGTGTTTTTGGGTAGCTTCGTTCGATCCACAGGCACTCACTCACCCGCCATCTTGTAACAAACTGCAGCGCGCTCTCGTGACCACGCGTTTAACTTTCCAAATCGAGAGATCGTTTTTTAACGTTGCTTGCAAATATATCGATATTGTTATTCTCGTTTTTAATTCTCGTTTCAACGGTTCTTAAGTTCGAAAAATTACCACTTTTTTTTTTGTTAACATGGACGTTTGTTCGTTGGCTGCATGTGGTGGAAACGATTTGATTAACTAGAAATATGGAATCAAGAATTAATAGAAAATCTGCGGGGTCCAACAAAAGGGCTAAGTAAATTAACTTTAATTAATTTTGCATTTATTACGATCTACGAACTATTGCATATAAAGATATATTCACGATATAATGTGAAAAGTTTTATATTCAAAGTTATTAATTTTTTTAATTATGTGAACTGAAAAATTATTAATTATATTGATTGTATGAATGATTGTTGCAAAGATACTCTTTTAATTAATAAATAGAAATATATAGAAGGGACGCACGATTTATACATATTTAAAATAATAATGAACTATTTTAA
Organism: Tetragonula clypearis; assembly: GCA_010645135.1. Lineage (NCBI taxonomy): Eukaryota > Metazoa > Arthropoda > Insecta > Hymenoptera > Apidae > Tetragonula > Tetragonula clypearis. The sequence continues at coordinate 5,274 of WIUT01002232.1, read as the reverse complement.
GTAATAGGAAAGGTTCTGAAAAAAAATCAGCAGAATTTATAGAAAAATTTTGCAAAGTTATACATATGATAACATTTTATGTCTTCACAAGAATATAATATGTGTATGTGTGTGTTCTTTCCATATATACTACAAGGTATCAATATTTTACAGTTTTCTATAATTAATCTTACATTTACAGCGCAAATTCAGTTATTTGTTTGTCAATATTGACAAGTACAGGTAATACAGACTTTCATAATTTAACGGAAAAGAACTTCAAGTTCATAGACAAAATAGTGTCTACATATTTGTGATCCAGTCACAAACACTAAATTGGAAATGTACAACATTCGTAGCAATTCAGATGTAAATTGCAAATGTCATTTGCTTTTTTTCGAATGTGTATAGTGTAAAAAAAATATTTAAATTTTTATCTCACTATTTTACTTTAGACATCTAATTAGATGTACTTAGATGTACTTAGATAAAACCTAGAGAAAATAATTTGCACAGCCGGTAGATATAAGATGATATTTTTCTGTAATTTAAATTTATAATATAATAATTTGTATGTTATATCTACACATATGAATGCAACATTCAGAATGATATATCTTAAAGGTGTGATACATTTAAATGCAATTTTGCTTTCTGTGATTGATTTATAGTCCTTCTCTTGATTTAAAATACTGTATTGTAAGAAGAGAAATGTATAAAATATTATAACCGTATTCAGTATGTGATACACATGGTGTGTTGTGATTGTGATTACCTCGCGATAATTCCTGAGAATTATATAATATGGAAAAGATAGTGGAAGAGTATTAAAAACTGTCAGTACGCTTGTGTGGTGTCATGTGTTATCAGTAGCTATTTCTTCGATTGTAGCTCTGCACATTGGACACTCTACTAGCTGATTCGAACACGTTTGGCAGAATCCTCTGAAATATGAATGAAAAATTTATATGTTTTATATTAAGAATTATATTGTAATTACAATGTAAAAGAAAACAGTACATCGAGTTAATTTATACACAATACCTGTGATTGCATGGGAGAAATCTCACTGAAGCTCTTTGGTCAAAACACAATGTACATGAGTCCTCTCTGACACTAAGTTTCCTCAATTGATCTAGATATATGTGTCTAGGAAGCACAACCTTATCTTCAGGCTTTAAAGTAGCATAATCATTAAATTTCTGAAATTCGCGATCGGTAGGAGGATATTTAAAAGGTACATTCCCAAAATTAAAAAGACATTGTTGGAATGACATAAAACTGGCTGCTGCGAAAAATCCAGACCTAGAATATTTAGCATTAATTAATAAGTTTTACTTAAACATATTAAAGTACATAAATAAGTATGTACGTACCTTACTGTTTTGAAAACCTGAACACATGGTTTTAGTGGTACACCATTTATAGAGAATATTATTTCTAGTTTATTCAAATCTAGTAAACAACCCAAAATATCACCAGCTTTCCAACATGGTCTATCATGATATTTTTCACTTTTTGCATTATACCAAATTAATCGTCGACAACCATCATAGGCCAAAGAATATTCATCATCGCCAATACCATATCCTTCCTGCAATGAAATAAAATACGCAAAAATAATTTATATATTACTTATATATCGTTTATGTTAAAATTTACGAATGTTAAAATTTACGTGATTCAAAAACGTGCTGTCTTTTGTAGCCCATCCAATTTGCATTACGCCTGTAGTTATAACAAGTGTTTCATAATACCAGATTCCTGAGTCTACTTGAAATGTACATCTTACACTTTCAAATGAATATGCATCACACCGAGCCTACAAATGCAATAAAAATAATAAGAAGTCTTATCACATATAAATATTTCTTAATATGTTATATTATTTCTTCTAAAACTTACTTCCAAACCATTAGGTGATATTTTCAGGTACTCGCTTACATCCTTTGTGTTTAACATTACATTAATACCAGTCATATCAACTGAATCATGAGAATACTTTCTACCTTCCATTAGAACTAGAACAATGAATATATATATAATTTTAAAATAATTAATATTATATACATATTTTATATCTATATTTTCTATTGTATAATCTCCATTGCCTATCATGTGTATCACGTATAATAAAATTCTTCAATACTTACGTAAATTATCTAAACACCATCGCGCACAAAAACCTACTTGCCGGCGTACATAATGATTTTCCGTTGCCCATTTTTCTAATTCTAATAATGGATTTGGCTTTTCTGCCGTTAAACGTTTCTTTATAGTTATTTTATTCTCACCTGATTAGGTAACAATATTACACTTTTTAAAATATAAATTAATAAAAATATTGTTATTTGTAGAAATTACTGCAATTAATACTCACTCGTTTGGGCAAATTTTTCCAAAGCTATTAATGAATATAATACCACATAAGGATCAATATCTTCCTTCTAAAATAACATACAAATTATAAATCAAATTTTTTTAAACAAATTTCGCATCTATAAATCATATGTATATAATTATACTTACAAGGTTTGAAATAAGATAATCCAATGTTTCATCGGATAATATAGCAATGCTACTTGGGCCAGCCAACTTTTCTGCTATACAACCCAATACCACACAGATGTTACGTTGTTGAGTTGCACTAGTCTGTACATTTCCAAGTTTCTGAGATAATTGAAACATGTGTGATAACCGCAGAACTAGTTCCTAAGAAATTAAAATATCTATAGTATAAATTACAATTATCACCATATATAAGCAATTATACCTTTGATGGTAATGGACAATCATCCAATAGAAGTGTGATAACTGAAGGACCTAATGGATTATGCATAGGAATAACATTAACCATAGAACTCACAACTTGTATCCATCCATCTTCTTTATCAGCAATAGCGTGTAATTTTAACATTGCAGGTGGTGGTTCTTGTTCACTGGATGTGCATAAAAATAATTAATTAATAAATCTAATAAGTCCTATGTTTGTAAAGTGTATATATAATTATGAAATTACATTATAAGTAACTCAGAATTTCTAAGAATTGAATACTTACTTATCAACGAGAGAACCAATTACTCCAAGAGTTTCAAGTACTAATTTATCAATATTTGCTGAAGTTGGAAATTTAAAAGTTGTAGTGCTCATATCACCAGATGCAACTGTGCCTACACTTGATTCTGGTAATATGGTATTTTCAGTCTCTGCATGATTCTGTCCATTATATACTTCAAGTTCTTCTGGTGTATCTTTGCACAAGCAATTGCCCATTCCCACACGTTTATAATGATACTTTTAAAGATATTCTATCACATGTATTTTCTAAGTAATATTTACACAATCAAGTGACATGTGTATCATTAACCGATATATCCAATGTAACTAAAAGCAATACTTTTTCTTGAAAATAACAATACTTATAACATATGTCTATAAATCTATGAAGATTAAATTCAAAATATAAGGCTTTGCTATGATACATACTAAAAATATATCACAAGAATCACGTTGCTTCATTACAATTAACTAAAATTTTTGTACTACATACTCTTATAGACTTTTGTCATTCTTTCTAGATACATAGATAAATGCAATTTCAATCGAGATACGTAATAAGCAAAAATCAGCTTACAATTATAATTATATACTTATTAAGATAGTCTACCTATAAATAAAAAAAAACTTTAATGACAACATTTTAAACAACTTATCGAATTGTATGTGTAAATATTACATACGTGCTTGAGAGCTGTCATTTGGTTATGTTGTTATCAGAATAGCTATGCAATTTTTAAACAGCTTTTTGTTATTCAATTCGTGGTAAATTTTTTCATAAATTAACCATTTCACTAAATAATTTATAAAATCACATTCATTTCGTTTCTTTTGCAATAAAATAAAACTTAAGTGTAATTGCACTTTGAATCGTGTTCCTTAGGTTATGTTCACGATAATCTTCAAAACAGTAATCTCAGCATAACAGGATATGCACACTATACTACACTTTACGTGAGGTGATCAATTCTAAATCATACATGAGATAAGCCTTTTACGTCATCACATCTTTTTAACATTTACTTAATTAAATTTTCAAGCGATAAAACGTTTATCAATACATTATTTTGTTGCAAGAAATATATTGCCGAATGTTCTCGTTAATAAAATACAATTCTATAAGACATAAATTTTGAATGTAACATTTATAATTAATCTTTCAACCCAATAATACGGAGCTTATAAATGTATAATATATCGTAAATACTGACGAAAACAATTTACAGATAGATTTTTCATAAGAGTATAAGAGTATATTTCATCTTCTAATAACGAAATTGAGATGTAACTTATCACGTAATCTTACAAATTCTATTCTTCATAAAACAAAAGAGAAAAATATTATTGTAAAAAGAATGATCTTTTAGTGATATTATTTTTTATATTTCGAATTCATATATATATATATATATATAATAAATATGAAAGTTGTAAGGACGTTTCGTTTTACAACTGATGTTTAGCAGACAAAGACAGTACTTTATATGCATATATAATAATATTGTATCAAGTATGTATAAATTCATAAATATCTTAACATACGCCGAATTCGGCTAACGTTAATGTTACAATAATATTTGTAGAATTTACAGTTGTAAAAGTACATTTGAGAAATAAGCGCCATATCGAATGGTAATCTGCATTAAAATGATATCACATATCGAACAATCGAAATCGCAAAATAGTCGCGGTCCGTCTGGTACTTTCAAGACGAATTTCTTAACATACAGCAGAAACGGTTCTTTAGCTGTTTTCGAATATTGCAAAAATAATACATCGTTAGATTATTTGGTATATGTGAATTTAAAATCACATATCAATAAATAAATACTTCGATAGAAATCGTCGAATGCCCCTTTTTATAAATAGTGTGATGCGATCACATGGGGAAGGCGAGGGAATGTCAACGATCAATAGTATTACGAAAATGAATTGGTGATTCGTACGTTGAAAATTTTGTGTACAACATGGTGTCCGGAGATCACGAAAGGTTGCTACCCGAGCCGGAGAATTACGTGAAATGCTTTTATGACCTTTTTAGAAGTATTGCTGAAGCACAGAGGTGCGAAATGCATATAACCTCCTTACAGCTTTGTTTACTCGACGCTTTTGGCGGTGACTTCATATGTCATTTATCAAACTCAATAATTCCGACAGAAATTCTGATAATTCTATTATTATTTTCCCTGAATATGTCATTTTATGTTACCCTACTATGAAATTACATCATGATTTTT
>WIUT01002231.1:0-24898 GCA_010645135.1 Tetragonula clypearis | reverse complement strand
TATGTATGTATGTATATGTACATGTGTGTGTGTGTGTGTGTGTGTGTGTGTGTGTGTGTAGGTGTATGAATAGATGTACTTGCACCTGGATTTAACGTATTTAGCAATGCTTGACGATTAACCCTCCGCGAGTAGAATTTTGTTTGCTTACGAGGAAACAAGATTACATTTAATTACAGTTGCTTCCTTCGACTATAAAGTTAGGAATTAATTACTCGCTATGAATACCACGGTTTGTTGTCGATGCGGCAATGGAACAAAATTATACTATGAAAAGTAAACGGAACGAATCGTAGAAGACACGCACGCACACACACACACACACACATCGACTAAAAGTTATACGTTATTCATATTAGAAGTGTATACTGATATTAACTCCTTGACCCATATGAATTTCTTCGGCACTATTCAATATGCAATTACTCAGAAAATTTACCAACGATTGCTCTATCGAAATAGGTAATTTGGAATATAAGCCGTACCAAGCACGTAGAAACATATTACTTTTACATATCCTTATATACGTATCAACCGGCGTACGTCTCGCAGACGTCATTGTACGACAAATGAAATTTTCGACCAGCAGAGCACGCGGTTGCTCGACTTCCATTCTCGTCGACATCGGAAACGGATAAAGACAAAGCTGAAAAGGCACGAGACTTGTTTCCTTTCCTTTCGAAAACGGCGTTTCGACACCGTTATTCGCGATCGAGTTTTCGCAACGCGATACGATCAATTTCATCTTGGACTTGCCTTTGGAAACGCGAGACGCATCTCGCGATACGGAAGATACGCGTTATACCGGAAACGAAGACGTGGAAGAATCCCTCGCGGTATTGTTGCCCACGCGAGGGGAAGACTTGTGTCGATCAAGAGCCTCGATAAGCAGCGATCAAATATTGACTGGCGTAATGACGTTTCCCTGCTTGTAGATCGTTTCGTTTCACTCGCGCGCGTGTGTGTGAGAAAAATTCTCCGTCGAGACGTGCAGAAACGCGTGGACGATCGATCGATCGTTCGTTCGTTTTCACTTGAGAAAGCGTGTACACACACGCGTGCATCGATCGATCGATCGTTCGGCAATGACGTTCGGCTTTTCTACACCGACGAGTCGAGAGCACATCGAGCAATTACTGTAACGGATTTCTCATTGATCGTGCAAGGGTGGAGTTGTTTAACAAGCGTGCACGGCGCCTAGTTGCTTCCCGTTGTTAGTCGCGCAAGAACCAAGACGAATAAATGTCGAAGGCGTCCTGTTTCCCTTTAAGATTCGTTAGACGTTCTTTTGTCCGATCCTTGGATACGACGAGGCATAATTAGCAGATATTTTATTAGCAAGTTCGAGACAACAGTTTGTGCAATTTTGGTAACGCGTTGAAGCTTCTTGCTCTTGAAATATTTTCCTTTTGTTATTTCCTATTTTTCTACTGCTTCTATTACTTTTTTTATTTAAGAAGTAGAATAGGATATTACAGGAATATAACTAATCGGTTAGTTAGATGTAACATCCGCAAACATTCGCAAACTGAATATATTTATAGTTTAAATATATTTTCTCCTCCGATTATGCTGGAATAACTTGGAAAAATAGGATATTCAACGAAAGAAAAGTATATAAATACGTAAAGTATATATAACGCAAATTGCTGGCGCGCAGTGAAAAATATCTGACTATTCTCGAATAATAACGCGGCGAAATATTGAAATAAATCGTTTTTTCAGTCAAAAACACGGGTTGATTTAGAGCCCGATTTCTTCTCCGGTATTTAATTCACAGCATTGTCAATAGAGATTGTTTAGACTTTTCGACTCGATATGAAATATTCGCTCCGAGATTACACAACAATTTATATCAGCATGAGAAAAGACCGTCCGTCGCGGAACGGAGAAAAATTTCAGATAAAATGTGGGTATCGCTTTCCGGCATGCTGCTCTTACACACGAGTCACGTTTCTATTTTCCGAGCGTTGTTTTTGTTCACAAGCTGACTATCGCAAAACAGTTGAGTTTTCGCGAAGAATAAAGTACTTACATACATACGTAGCTCCTCCGAGAAACCTTCTGTCCCTGTACACCGCTGACCTGTTTAATCTTGGAGACGTCCTGGATAAACACGATGTTAAAAAAATCAGGTTTAATTACATTCGTTAAGTCTCTGGAAAGCCTGGTTTCTTTTTCTCTCTCGCAATTTTTAAATGGAAATGAAAGAGATTCCGAAGTTTCGAGCATAAGCTATTGCTAAAATTCTGACGCTTGCTCGAGATTATAACTTTCTCGTAGAACCTAGATACGAAATAACAACTTTATACAGATGTATAGTTATGACTATTTGACTGAACGTGTAACTCGGAAGTTTGGGAAATTTTATTTATTTTTACCTCGTCGTTGTATTTTGTCGGCGCATCGTTACAAAATATGTTAAGCTTATCTGTAGAGTAATTGAAGAGTTTCTCTCCCAGTGAAATAAATAAAATTTCTGCTTGTACTAGCGAAAATTACGAGAACTTGGGCAAAGAAGAATTCCAGAATTTTTATCGACAAAAATTTGAAATTAGAGCTTGGGACGAAGAGCTGGTACTTGTTAATATTACAAGTCGACGTTATAATTGAACGTCTGAGGAACGACGAAGTAGCGACAGTGTTTTAATTATTCTGTTTCTTGTTCGTTCGACGCGTTTCCATTTTTTTCTTTCTTTTTTTTCTCTTTTTTTTCACTTCAATGTCCGGAGTACTTTCAAAGAAAATAACGAAGACCGACGTAAAAACTCGTAACAACGCTTCCACAAACATAAATATCAAACGCGGGCACGCTGAAATGTAGCCCGGTTGGCCATAAAACTGCGCGGAACGGAAAAATACCATAAAATAAACGAACGTATTCCTTGGTGAACAACGAGGTCCTTGCAGTATCGAGCCGTGATCATTTGACGCATTAGTGAGTTTACGGGTAGACGATAGTCATCTTCTTCGAATCTTGAACATTGAAAGGGAACGTTCATCTGAACGGCAGTGCACGCGGTTTTCTCGATCGGACAAATACTTGTCCAACTTGGAAATTATTAGTTTCATATTGTCGCGTACTAAACTTTACGACTCGTTGGTGAATTGCGTTAGACATAAAGGAACTGTTCCACTGCCATTGAACTCTCGATAAAACGATAATAACTTTTGGACTGACGTAGAAAAAACTGTTTGCTGTTTCGGTTTACGACAACGCGTGTAGACGTTATTAGTTGACAATTCGTTATTAGTTGACGTTATTAGTAGACAATTTCTTCGATGATGAGGTTGTAGAGTTTACGACTGAATATTTGTAGACTAAGAGAACATTTCAAGTCAAGACTGTCAAGATAAAATAATGGATGTGGCAACATTTTTCAATTGAAAGGTTACACATCCGTACGTGGTACATTCACATTCAAAATGTATATTTCAATCTAAATTGTGAAGCAGACAGCAACAATCGACTAATAATCTTTTGTCTTTCATAAATAGAGTGAAACTCTGGTTACGCAGAGGTAGGTTAAACGCTGCACGTTTCACAAACTCTGAGATAATCAGTTGAAACATCAACGTCGTAAATTCCGAAAATATAAAAGCAAACGTGCGAAAAGAAAAACAGCGAATTTAAAACTAGCAGAGATTCAGTTCTTGCTATCGCCAAAATGCGACGGGTTGATGCCAACTCGATGTTAATCGCCGCTGTTACCGAAATTGCACGTCATTTCACAATGCCATCGGCGATAGCTGCGCGCGAGTCGCAAAACGCGTTGAAGCGGCGTCGCTATCTTTCCCAGCTTTACGTGTCTAATCTTATCCGGCCACGGCGCGCGTAACAGAGAACGTAATTTTGCATGTTTCGCTTTGCACGAGCGCTTTATTTTTCTCGTCCGTCGCGGAAACGCGTTTCACTTTATGAAAGATCCTGTACGCTTGGAACACGGCGGCCTCATCGCGTACGGTCTCCGGAACCGGAGGCAGAGATACGTATAGCTCTCGGTTGGCTCGTGAACGTAAGGACAAAGAACCAGCTATTTTCCATGCGAGGCAGGTAAGAGGGCCGGGGCGAGTACGGTTAACCCCTGGATCCAGTATAAAAGACCCTTTCCCTGTATGCATCGCCTTGGTCTGCACGTGTGCGCACAGGCGACGCACAGGCGACGACCGAAGTTCACCGATGGCGCGTACGTGTGAGGTCTTACCGGTTATATACGGTTACAGGGTCAAAGGTGAACCACTGGCCAGTTAGATATATTGCGCGGGTGTTGAGTTCCAACGGCGGTTCCGTTCGGATAACGGTAATCTCAGAGGCCCGGAGCAGCACGCTGCGCGTCCAGAAGAATTGAAAGACCCCTTATGGAGAGGAAAGAATCGTGGCAACGGGATAGCGCTGCGCGACTGTGACATCTCTTCCCTCTTTCCTCTTTCCTCTTTTCTTTCTTTTTTCTTTTCTTTTCATTTTCTCTCTTCGTTGAATATTTTCATTCTCTCTCTCTATTTCTCTTTGGCGTCGTTCAGTTTCTGAATTCTCTCCCGACGTTGATTTCACGTGCGCGGCGAAAGATGAATTTTGACGAGATTACTGCCGCCGCGATTTTGGCAATAATAATAATTCGAATTCCGTCGAACCGGTTCGAAAGCAGCATCGGGCCGATTAAAGGGGGCCAGTGATTATATCGGTAAACGTAGAACTTCGAATCTATCATATTTGTGATATCCTCGTTGAGCTTTAACCATGTGAATAGCAATTTGATGCTTAGCTTTATCGTCGATTCGCTCATTCAACTACGAAACGATGTCATCTCTATGGCGATAATATTTAGTAACAGAAATCGAACGCATTCACCGGCGCTCTGGCTGGCTGGCTGATCTGGCGTTGGTGTATACCAGCCCAATACCTTCTCCCCCTCCCCTCCCACCGTTTCTGTACACATTTCAGAATGATTTCATAATTCCAAGGTCCTTTTGGCGATCGGTGAATTCATGGCTCTGTCCCGTGCAATATCGTATAATGGTTTCACCGCGATGCTTTTAGCCGTCGCGTCGATTTGAATGTTATCCGATTTACTGGATTCTCAACGGCTTTGACACCGTTGGTTTATTCCGTTGAAAAAGTGGATCAGAGTGACTGGGCCCACGCCCTATCGAATGTCCGGCCGGGTGTACACATGATAAAATAAATTTTCCTCCTCCCCTCCCCCCCTCCCCGCCCCACCGGTCTCCAAATCTCCAAACGGGCAAACAACGAAGCGATTCGAAAATAAACTCGAGGATATCCCCCGGAGGGTGGAAACGACCGCGGGATACTGCCGTATTTGAATTCGTCGGGCGTTCGAAATTTTTCGTTCGATCAAAAGACACAGGTTTGATGTTCAAATTCTGGCTGAAGAATGGTTCGCCTTTTCCCTTCGTTTTTCTCTTTCTCTCTCTCTCTCTCTCTCTCTCTCTTTTCCCTTTTTGCCATCGTGCACGCGTGTTTCGAAATAAAAGTGAAACTCGCTTTGATCTCGGGACACAAGGGGATGGCGGGGAAGGGAAAGCTTGGAAATTTCGGCGACTTCGAAATTTTGAAACTCCGGGGTTAGGCTACGACTCCGAGGGTTTCAAATGGGACGTTAACAACTTGGAAATCTTGGAACTCGATACTCGGTGGCTCTAGGGTCTTCAAACTTTGCTACTAATGACCCGTAGAGTCGCGAAACTCGACACTGATCACTGCAGAACTTCAAGTATTACAAGCTGTCGCGCCCGAGCCTTAAAAATAGCTTTCGTACTACAATTTCGAGCTTGCTCGTTTCACAATTTTCGAATTCCGTCTATATGTACCCCCCGTCCCTGTGTCAACTCTTTCTTTATATCTTTACCTATCTCTGCGCCACTCGGCGCGACTCTAATCTTCGACACGTCCCTAACGAGTCCGATAACTCGGAGTTTTAACGAGTAACCGCTTCGAATTGGCAGTGAGAAACACTGCTGGGCAATCCGGTAACAGCGAACTAACTCGTACAGGTTCGAGTGAAAGACTGGATGAAATAGAGGAGACGAAGACCCAGAGGTTAGAGCTGACAATCGCGGTGACCCAAGTCGGAAATCACGTCACGTAGTCTCGTTTTGAAACAATGACTTTCCCAGACCCGGATCGCGGTCGTCCTGCGGAAGATCCAGACATTGTCGGTATGTGACGTTTGGGCGATGTATTTATTTGGCGAGCTCGCGGCCCAGCCCTTAAGGGTTGCTTTTATTGCCGACCGCTCTCCCGCTTTTATTTCCTTTACGTGCCGCGGACTCGAGCTTTTGATAGGATTCGTCGAAAGGAGAAGCAGGCGTTCCTTTTCGGCCTCCGTCCTCTCGCCCGGCTGGAATAGGTAATAAAAGCATAGTGAGATACCGTGTCCGCGATCGTTTGCACTCGCCCGGAGATAATCTCGGGGTCTCGGGATTTAATGCCGCCACGCCGCGTTCGCGCGAATGAAATGCGAAATGTCGGCCTCGCGTAACTTTCATCTTTCAACTCAGCTCAGCTTCGCTTTTCAAACGTCACAGACGTTCCACGTTGTATCGAGAGGATCGTAACGAAAGCTCGGCGTGACTCGGCGTTGCAACTTCGGGATTATCTGGAAATTTGTCCGTCCGCGAGTTATTCGCATCTGAACGAAAAGTTTATTGTTCGAAGCTGAGAAGTTGATCGAAGTTCGCTACACCTGGTGAATCACGTTGTCTACAGAATTTCTGACCAAATGCGTTTTCATTTGTATTTGCCTGCCGATCTAAAAGTAAATCGTTACACCGTTTACCTCTCCCAATAGTTCACGCATATACTTCTTCAAATGTTTCCACCATTTGGAAACGTCTGAGATCCTTCTCTCGTTTCGTTTGAAATGTTTCGAATCTCGTCGTCGCAAACGAACGGTGAACTTTCAAATTTGTCGCGACGTTTGGAAAACCGGATACTCCTACGAAACCGATAGCCTTGTAACCGACCTTGGCGACCTCGAATGTCCATCGTATGACCTTGGTAACCCTGCCGACCCGCTACCGACATTGAACGTAAAAAGCCATAGACTCGAAAATAGTGGACGATGCTCGTGAAAAGGGAAATATCTCGCTGGTTTGCCGGGTTATTGGCCCTGTCTCTTCTGCTGAGAGATGACAGTTTTTTTTCCTGTATCGAAATCGCGGAACGACGCGCAGAATGGACCGATTCACTGATTTCCGACTCCATTATAATGGAAAGAGTGACGGTTATTGATCATGGGGCGCGATTGTCACCGCGGGATCGGTCCCGTTGCTCTTCATTGTCGGCGAAACAAAAGGGTGAAACGATTCACGGGCGGACGGACGGACGGACAAATGTCGGCGATAGCGGACACGAAAATCGTGACTTTCTGCTTCCGGAGGCTGCTTTTTCCTGGACGGGATGCGGCAAACAAGCGTTACCGTCGCCTGTACAGGGAAATCCGACTAGACTCGCGACTTCCTCCGGTGTACACGCCGTTCGATTCGTCGCGTTTTCCATTGTTGCGATATTGAATTTTTTGCATCGTTCCGCCGATTACGCTGCCGATTCGACTGGCGGCTCTCGGTTAAATCGAACGCGGCCCTCCCCTTGTCTGCAGCTCGATCCCTTTAAACCGCCGCTGCCGCGCCATAGTTCGGTTCCAATGGCTGGCGAGCACACAAGAGCGTAATGTTTCGCCCGTTTCTTTTTTTTTTCTTTCTTTTTTTTTTCTTTTTTCGAAAGAACCGATGCCGGTTTTTCCAGTCCGATCCGAACGTGTGCCGAGTACGATGGCAAAGATATCCGTGACGAATTCGCGCGGAATTGAAAAGAAAAAAATGGATAACGATACGACTGAGAGAGAGAGAGAGAGAGAGAGAGAGAGAGAGAGCGATCGAGGCGCTGTGACGAGAGAAAAGTAAAGTCACGGATTCTAAGTTCCGAAATTTAGGAAATTTCCGCGCACCTCCTTCGCTTTTCTCTTACAAAAAAAAAAAAAAGAGGAAGAAAAAAAGGAAACATCGCGAGAACTGATTCACTCTGACAAGGAAAAAACGTGATTGCGAGGATCGTTCGAAAATATCCCTTAAAAATTTCGTAGCCGTTCGAAATTTCTGCGCACGGGACGAAATTTAATTATGCAAAGATCCCTCGAGCAGTATCTCAGAGACAACGAACGCCACGAGAGTTCTAATTGCATCGACAAACGGGCGCGGGTGAAAGTACGCGGAGAGGAGGGAGGATCGGTGGCTCGAAGTCGTCCTCCGGTTTTCCGGTGGTAACGCTTATTATTTACCAAACGTCTGCGACAGAAAGGAAATCTCGGTCTACGCTGGCGACGCTGTTCGCGTTCCTTCTGGATGGCTGAGTTCTCTAAGGGGTGCCCGCATTTGAAAAGATACGCCCAGCAACGACGGTGTGTGCAAAGACTTTGGTTAAACAGTAGCCGAGATGGGGCGAGCTACGTTCTCGTAGTTTCATCGCGTTCGCAGTTTCTTGCACTTTAAATTAGCTGGCGGCGCTCTTTGCGAGACTCGTGTCTCGGCGGCGAGCGCGCGCGGATTAACTCGCCCCCGGGAAAAAAAAAGTGCCAAAGATACGAGGCCGGCGTTAAAGTGTCGTTAAGATGTATTTTCCAGCCACCGTAACTGCCGCGCCGTGATGTCACGGTCGCGTTTCAAGATGGCAGAATTAACCGAGTCAAACGGAGGCGGTTGTGAATAGTTTTCGGAAGCGAGCGTTTCGCGTCTCAATTAACCTCGCGGTTAATTGTTGTTTGCCAGCAGACAATGTCAAGCTAGCGAGATGCGAGCTCGAACGAGATGTACTGTTGGTCGATGTCGTCAAATTCGAGCATTCGTCGGTGGTGAGACGTTTAAAAGAAAATCGTCGAGTTTGTTTTGAACTTCACGGGAACGGGTGTTTAATCTTCACTCTTCGTCAAATTTCCAAATTCTCTGTCACGACACACGTTCGTGTCATAGAATTTTCAACTTCGTACGATCGTGCCACCGCGATCTTTTTTTTGAAATTCTTCCATCTTTACATGTTTCATTGATTCTTAAAGCTTCGATCTAATCTGCGTGTCATACTGACACTCAGTATCGTACGTCTCGCATTAAATCCTACGTCAGCTCACTTTCTTTTTAAATCCTTTCAACGAATACGTTGTAAAGTGTATATCGAAAACAGATTGAAGAATCTCAAGCAAGGGTAATACTAATACTGGATATAGGTCGCGCAAGGGGAAAAAATTAATGCAGAGGAAACAGTTCTCCGTAGTAGAACACGAGATATACATTAATTGTGAACCAATTTCGCGTGGACCGAAAATACGCTGTGGGAGTTTGCACGGGGATGAGAATTCACTGGACTCGTTCTTTTTCATACGGGCTGGTACAACACGTTCGCAACCTATTTGTTTCGCCGGTGAGCGTATGTCTGGTTATCCAGCAAGAAGGATACGAAAGTGGTCCCGCAGGAACAACAAGGTACGAGCCGCATCTACGACGTGTTTTTCACGCGGCTCGTTTCTTCACGGCGGAGCAAAGTTTCTTCGAATTTCTCCCCCCAATGCGGAGACGGGCAGAAATCTTCTTGTGTTTTTCTTTCTTGCGGAGACGCGTCCAAGTCACGCGGGGGAAAACTGAAGGCATAGAAAATGCTGCGCTGCCATTTCTATACTCCATGCACTGAATTCACGGATCGACTAAATAATAGTCCGCATCGTGTAGATGGTCTTACGGATTGTGTAAATAACTGGACCAAACATCAAGATCATCATTCAATTTATGTACGCTTCGAATTATTTGTGTCGTACACACTTGTCCATTCACATAGTTTCTTCGTGATAATCTTAATTATTATTACGTCAATGTAAAATTTGTTCTCGCAAAATGTCTGAATACACTTGCCTGATTAAGCACTTTCCATTCTACTTATCTGATCAGGCGCTGCCAGTCATTCCACTCGCGTGACTAAACGCTAATCCGTTCTACTTGCGTGGCCAGGCATCAGTCTACTCTACTTGTTCGGCCAGCGACGACTTATACTACTTATTGAATAATTGGCACGTTCTAATTGACTTTTCACATGTCTAGCTCGACTATACGTCTGATCGCGCGTATATTTCGCTACTGCTTCGTTTGTTCAATATGTACATGCGTATGTATTTTCGTTTTAAATTGTACAAAAACTTTCAGATATTTTTGAAACTGTATGTTTCGCGAAATAATTGGTTCGAATTTAAATACAGCGATTCTGCTTTTTCTCATTTCTCGATGAAATATAGGAAAGTGGCACGTGTATCGCGCGAAGATCTCATTTAGCGATACGCCGACGGTACAAACGAATTTTCCAGATCAGCCGCGATAGAAGTGATCGAATTATGCGGCCGACAACGCGAACGTTCTGTCGCGTTTCTGTCTCAGCCGCGACACAACACAGTATAACATGTAGAAATGCTTTTTTAACGTGATGTTACGTTTTTAAACAGGCCGCGTATAATTTCAAACGAGAGATAGAACGTAGAAATGCCAAATATGCTTGCTAATATGGAAAATAAGCTCCGTTTGCAACGCAGAAAAAACAACCGTTGCCCGGTTTTCTGGCCAACAATATTTTTGTTTAAACTGGCTAGGGGAATCATTTTTTTCAGCCACGTTCGTTGCTCCGAAATGACTGTTTAATAAAAACGAATTAAAATGTTATCTGTACGCGTTCCGCTAATGACCTGTAATGTTAGACGGTGTAAGTATAATTAAATATACGAGACGTAACATTTTTAAAGGGAAAAATAGAAAATACAGAGAGAAAGAGAGAGAAAGAGAGCGTGTAGTCTAATTTTGTTAATGAAACCTAGTTGCAAATTCATAATTCTAATTTGTACCTCCGATCCTATTTCAGCAAAGCAACTTTTGAGCATTAACGACACGTACAGAGATACGATGCGTTCCAGATTCATTTTTCTGCTTCGTTAATACACTTTGTCCGTGTTAATTCTTCGTGAATTCTTCAAAACAAGTTAACTCACTATTCTACTTAGGACGCAACACGTGTTCTGCGGCTAATTTCTTTACCAGAAACGTTTCCTTCACTGTACAAATCCTCATCGTGGAGTAAAATACCTACTTGCCTCAATGTGTATTTACACGTAATTCCCACGAGAATGAGATTCTTAATTACCTTTACACCTAGGGCGACGAAGAAACTATTGTATGCGAAACCGGTTACAATCAAATTCAGTAAATTGCAACGATTAAAGAGAACTGTGATCGCGAGAAGCTCGTGATCAATGATATATGAGCGACAAATGAACAGATGAATTTCAATGAATATAAAATTTCATCCTCTGTTCTACACTTTTCATCAAGTATCTCGAACTATATTATTTTGAATATCTTTGTCGTTTCTTGACGAAAGTAATGAATTTTTTTGTAATGCAAAAATCAAGATTCCAATTTATCCGTAATTTTCGTTTGGACATATAGTTTCCGCAATTACAAGTATTCAACAAAAATTTATTAACATTTACTTGGAAAAACCATCAAAAAATTATGAAAAGTTTTTTTTAAATATAATTGAACAAATGGATGTTTCCTGCAAAAACAGGTATACATTATTAAATTCGTGATCAGAGAACACTGACTTCATCAATTTAGACGAAAACTGTATCTTTACTGTATATCTTTTAATTAAAAAAAAAAAAAAAACTTATGTCAAATTTCATCAAAATCGGTAACACTATGTCCCCGAATGTTCGTGTGTCATTCTTCAAAACTTAACAAACTTGAATTTCAAACGAAGGAGCCGCGATACACGTTTCGTAGCCACAAAGTTGTGCAACAGCAGAATTATCTATTTTGGCGATCGAAAACCAAGCCACGCATCGGCAGTCTGGTACCCCGAGAGAGAGAGAGAGAGAGAGAGAGAGAGAGAGTCTTATCCTTGGCACACACGCAAACACCGGCGACACCAGGTGATATTCCTATGCGAGGGTGGCACGCGGCCTACACGTGCGTACACACGGTGTAAGGAAGCTGGATGGCAACCTTCCTCCCTTCGTTGCTGGTCGATCCATTAACGATGATCCTTGGCCGAGGCTGTTCCCCGCTTTCCTGCGGCGCGTAGTTAAACACGCGGCCCCGGTCAAAGGCGTCATCTGTAATTGGACCGTTTTCCGTGCTGGTGACCAGAGTGCCACTAGCCTCGGGTAGTTTGAGGTTATCCCTCTGCCTCTCTTCCTGCTGCTCGCCCACCAACCCCTTCCTCACACGCCCTCTCCGTTTCCGTGCCGTGTTTCTCGATATCGATCCGAGTGTGTTGCCGCTCGGACGTTGCTTACGATGTGCCCTCGGACCCTCTGCCGTACTTGACATTACGGGCTCAATAGTCCATGATCTAGGTTACTCACTTGGATAATACACGTAGCGTCCGACGATTCATCGAGTGGGCCCGTAACATTTAGTACAACACAGAGAGTGGTGTAGCCAGGGCTCGAATTGCCGAAGGGTAAATAGCCAAGAAATTAAGGGATGAGCAGATGTTGGGCGGCAGGGGAATTCGGCGTGGGAGTTCGATGAGAAATCGTGTCATCGCCAGAGAAAGAAATTCTTCTTGCGAGCCCGGCTGTTGAACAAAGGGAATCGCTCCTTATTCGATACCTCGAGTAAGATTTCGCTGTTGTTTCTCTTTCACTGCGGCATATAATCGGATTAATTTGTAATCTCGATTCTTCCAGGCTGTCTGCCCAAACCTTGGTAAAATACGCCCTCGGTTTTTAAGCGTCTGATCAATAACGCACGATTGTTGTTTGCTTTTTTTTTTTTTTTTAGGCGACGAAAGCCTTGATCGTCGACATAACGAACCATACGAGGACCGAGTTCGATCCTTTTATTAATTCACTAAAGAATTTGATCGCTATTTTAGTTCAACGTTTATGTTATTTTAATTATGTTGTAATTGAAAATATCAAGACGATGATGGATTTTTGCTTCGGAAGTTTGATTCCAATCCTTCTGAATTGAAGCTCATTCGCATGAAATATTAGAAGGATCAATGCACTCTTGACATTTTTTTTTTTTCTACATCCACAAAAATCTGAAATTATAGACGACGATATCGTTGTTAATACAACGTCTCCGATGGATCTTCGTGAATCAGGTGAAACACTTCAGTAATTCTCACGACATGTATATCGTGATATTCGAAAGTAACTGAATTCCGTGCAGCGTGCATAATATTTCCGGATACGAAGCGTGTATATTCAGCATGGAAATTCAGGCAGAGCCGAGCGAGGCATCTCACCGAGATTGTCTAAATAACCCGAGTTACTGCTTAATAATCTGCGGGCTGATTGCTTAACGCGCGCATTCAAGTAGTCCGCACACGCTGTTCGGATGCTTGTTCCGTTAACCTCCGCTCTGTTATGATGATCGCGAAACGGAGATGAGCATGTACGAGGTGTCAAACGCACGACGTCGTTCCCCTAAACACTTATGTCACGAGTTCGCGACCTGTATTTGACCATTTGCGAAATTACAGCGAGCAGACGTGACAGCCGAACCCGGAGACTGCTGCGAGCGAATCGATACGCCGCGATACCCTTACTATTTTACCGATTTTCGATGCTCGTTTTGCATGGTCGTGTTGGAACGCCGATTATCCGAATCACTCGGATCGGTAAGTCGGAAATAATTCGATTGCTATCGATTGCCTAAACAACGTTTGAAAGGAAAAAAGAAAGAGAGAGAGAGAGAGAGAGAAAGGAAACGATTAGCGAAATATTAAACGACGAAATTTCTCTCGCGAGTGGTTTTATCGATAGCTATTCGTGATTTTGCGTGTTTGTAGTATTAATGGGAAAGCGCGACTTTGGTAGGAAATTGTTTCGTCTACGAGACATTACAAACAGAGGAGAAGACGTTCAAACGGCACGATAATTTTACAATACGAAATTGTACTTAACAAGGGGACGAATAGTTACTGAATAAAATAAGAGCTATTAATTTTCAAACGTGTGTGAAATCAATTTTCAACGAAAGTAAAAATACTTTGTAGACTGATATTTGTTCTGCTACATTTTCTTTTTTTCAAGAAAATTCCTTCGCTTCGTAATAGTGACTGAAGCATAATCGAACAACCGAATTCTGAATGTTCGTTTCCAAAATTGAACTATTAGCCAAACAAACGTCTAGAACTATTCAACGTGTACCAAGAGAACCCATCGTTATCGCAAGCTCTGTTTCAACCTTGGTGAACGAAAGGAAGGGGGAGGGGGGGGCAACAAGGATGAAAGCCAGGCGAGGGTGCGTTTCACCGAATAATTTTGCGATTTTTACGGCGAACAATAGGCCGTCGATTGCCAACGAGCGATATGTAAATTATGATGGCGTGCAATATTTATCCACGGCAGAGGCGCGCGCCGACCGTGATAAATATACCAATTATTGTTCCTATAAATGTCACCAGCAGCGCAACAGATTATCGACTGCCGTATTTTTTGGCCGCATTATGCTCACACGAACGCAGCGCAGTCAACGAATCGATCAGAGAATTTATAAAGAATTTGGATGATTCTTTGTTGCAGTTTCACCTTCACCGAATTACCGAAGTGCTTCAAAATTAATTTAACTTCTCGACGAGTGTTTGCTCAAGCAAAATGCAAAGCTCGCGCGATTCCTTCAAGTTAAAGAAAACTTTCTCTTCGAAGATTTCGGGAGGATCGATGCATTCTTCACTGTAATAAATTTTTTTCAAGACCAACCAGAAAAAAGAAAAAGAAAAGAAAAAAAAAAAGAAAAAAATGTCCACGCTTGACTAAGTTCGAACTTTTTAACTTAGTCCGTAGTTATTCTTCGCATAGTGAATATCCAGTAAATCGTCTTCCGTTTTCCCTTCCAACGAGGCTCGACTGCATTGACTTGCAACTCGATCAGGACGAATGTTCGTCAGAACAAACGCTGTGTTGCCGCGTCATAGTTAGTCGGCCCCCCAGACAGTCGTTAGACACCCCCATTGATTTCAGTCGGATAGGTGTGTCACAGTGGATACTCTATTACCTGTGGTACGGTCATCCAGATTGCTCGCTGGTCCGCAGTTGTCGCGATGAAAAATACGCGGTCGTAAATTAGACTGGTAATCGGATACGCGGCAAGATGGACCAATTACGTGATCCTGATCATGATGTTCTTGTTGAAGGGTGGTTCGACCGGTCGAATTCGAACGGCAGAATACGGATTTAAGGATTATCGGATTAGTGTTTTCAGTAGTTGACCCGAAGGGTGGTTCTGGTTAATTGGTGTGAAAACTTTTCTGTGAACTTCTGGGACTTTGAGCACGTGAAACGTTGCAGGGAAATTTTTGTCGATGTATTTAACCATCTATTGTCGAAGCTAACTTGCAAAGTTTGAAACAGAATTCGAGAATTTTGGACTTTTGGCTAGTTGTGGGAATAATCAACATTTTCTTTTTAGGAGAAATACTCGAAATACATTTTTTTTTTACGTATTATATAAAACACGTTGAAATTTTATGAAACTCCTATGATTGTATTGGTCATTCGAAATTTGAAATCATTCTGAAAATGTATGCATAAAATTAGAAAATATTCATTGCCAAAGCACGCAGCATGAATAATTACTTTAAGCATGTAATATTGAATTTGTTTGTTTGAGTACTTTCGTCATCTCTGTCATGTGTGTATATCTTTAGATTTGCTTTAAACTCGACCGATACAGTCATGTCAGGTTGAAATTTCAAAATATTTCGTGTAACACACGCTAATATATATTTCCATAAGCTTTCGAACATCTTTCTGAGAACCAGTATCCTCATTATATGTTGTGTTTTCAACTTAATTATGTTAATTATTATATTATTATACCAATTCTGCAATTTCAATTTAATTAGCACTAATGAAACTTGTAGCCTTGACGTTAAAGGAAAGCGGAGCATGCAGAGACTCTATCTCGGCAATAGATGATAAAATCAAAAAGAAATATGAAATTAGATTTATATTTTAAAGGTTCTAGTACTTGAGTTGAATCATTAGGTCTGTTCATAAAAGATCACGTTACCGATATTATTTCTTATTATTGAGAATCATCGCAAGAAATTCTTCTTCTTTCTAACACTTCTGTAGCTTCTTTAAATGCTAAGCTGTACCTTCGGCAGTTTTTACGGTACATTTTCCGAGCAGGAAGTCGTAAAGAAGTTAGGCGAATATTCCGATGATTCATGACGTCAAATATCAAAGTTCTAGCAGTTTTTATTTTAGCACTTTCTAATATTGAACACGCGCCTGCTACTATCACGCCGAAAAATAATTTTCCCCCGTCGAAAGAGTGAAAAGCAAATTTTCTCAACTGGATTAGGAGAACGTAAGAAATTACGACTATTCAATTTCGGAATTTTTAATTTCGCTTGTTTAACTAATCTCTGCCGCGAAGAATATGAAATAGAAAATAAAATCAATTATCCTAAATTTCAGTAATCCACGTTATTACACAATCCAAATGTCTATAATTGTCCTTGATCCAACAGTCTGCACATTTGAGAGATGAATTTTCTGATTAAAGTTTCTCTGCAAGCTAGTCTATCCGCGGTGAAACGAGACAATTAATTGTCCTATCGGTGTAGCATCTCGCGATTCGATCAATTTACCAGTTTACCAGTTAGCAAATCTCTCACAGGTAGTACAGGATGTTTGAAGTCGGCTGTCGTTGAAATTCTTGAAACTTCGAATTACAGAGGGGGGGGGGGTTAGCTGGAACAGGAGACGCGTACCCCCTCGAGGAGAGACATTCTTCGGCGAAGTTTCTCGTCGCGGAAGAAAGAGTATCGCGTTGACAGACTTCAGAGAGACGAAACAAGCCGCTCGACCGATGGATTTACGTAAAATAACGTTTCTCCGCGAAACTTTGCCAAGCCCCGCGCGACGCGACCGTGTAACTCCTCTGCCGGTGACACTTTGATAGTAGTTTATTCGCCAATTATGTAACGTTGTTCATTAAGCGTCCCGTTTCTTTCTTAAATAATTTTCTTTCTCGCAGACGACGTCACTCGTTTTCTAATAGAGCTTTCGCATCGCGAGAAGTAGTAATTTCCCATTTTATGAAAATTCGCGCACCGTCTTCCTTATTTCAGTGCAATTAATGACATTGACTTTGGAGATTTTTTTTTCTTGTTTTTTATTAAACGCTTACGCGTTTCTAGAGCTAGACACACGAGGTTTCATCGAATTTGTTTAGGAAACGATATAGATATTCGAGAACGAATATCCGCGAAACAAGATCGGTTTCGAATGTCAGAGAGTAATTGGATCAAGTTATAGCAGAAACCTACCAATTCTCGAAATGACAAAAAAGTTGATTGAACACAGCGCGAATGCTCTAACTTTGTGATTTTTAATTCGCGAGAATTATTCGACTTCCATGCGAATCGAGCTAAATAATACTAATGTCTAAAAACTGTTGAACAAAACATCGAAAGATACTGTAAAACAAAAGACGGGAAGTAAAATATACTTTCTTTTTGCTGAATTTGCATGTATATACCCTGATCAGATAGATATTCATAAAAAATTCAAATACACAGAATATATACGGCGAACATAATCCGTTCAAAGACGACGTTCGCTACCCGAATTGTTCATTAACCGATCATGGATGGCAGTCGAAATACAATTCCACAAGCTTCACACAAAGCGTCGTGGTGTGAGGTGTTCGTTAATCACGTACATAAAAATCTTTCGCGAGAGTGTTCGTTGTCCAATTTGTTCGCACCCCGAACTGTATAGAAATATACAAAAACTGTAAAGTAACTTACTCGCTGTTATATATAACAATCCAAGGAACGAATCTCTAACTCTATGTCCGCGAGATTCGTTTCGATCGAGTGACAATGACACAGTCGTCAGAATCTTTAGCCCGCGAACGGAAACTTGATAACAATTCCTGGCCGACGAATCGAGACGAGGAACAACCGGAAAAACACCGAAACAGCTATTTCATTTTCGTTGCGTTGTCGGTACACTCTGCACGCCTTCCCGATTTACTGCAGTCTCGTTTCGCCCGTCGTTCAGCAAACACACACACACACACACAGAATGGCAACTGGCGGAGATTTTCATTCACCGATATCGGTTCGCTAATAATGCCAACAGACCAACGGGGCGAGCCACCTCATCGCGTCGCATTGTACGCGACGGATTGTGTTCGCGGTGGTCCACCGCGAGTCGCCTCCGCGTTGCTTTCCCTCATCAAATGGCTCATCTGGGTGCGGAAAATTTGATCAGCGTTGCGATTCGATATTCCCTCTCTTCGTCTGTCTCTCCCACTGCTTTCCTCTTTATCCGGCTGTCTATTAAACCGCGACGCGGCACGATCGGAAAACTCGGGGAGAATTTGGAATTTTCGGACGGCTGACAAAGAATAACGTTTCGGCTACGACTCGATTTTCTGTCGACCAGAGTGTTTCAATGTCTTGATTTGTTACCGCGCGTTCGTAAATACTTGATTCGTCTCTTAGAAGCAACGTTTCTAAAAGTTACTCCAATCATGGAAATAAATATTCGCACAGAGCGAACACGAGATGGAACAGGTAAATGTTAATGTGCCGAGCACGTTTGGAAATTTGCAGTTCGCGAATTTTTATAATGAATTTTTTCCGTCGGAATTTCATTTCAACGAAATGCATGTTTAAAAAAAAAAAAAAAAAAAAAAAAAAGAACAAAAAATGGGAATGTTTCAGTTGATAAATATCGTAGAATCGTGCGAGTTATTTTAATTTGATATCGTCGAGAGTTAAATTTAATTTGACCGTGTGCGTATCAAGGCATCGATGTTTGTTAACTACTGTAGCCCAGAGAATTAAACTTGATACTCTCGTTTTTAAATCCCTGAATTAATACAAACAATTTAGAAACATAATATTGATACCATTTCCATCTCTACCTTCTAACGAAAATGAATTTTTTAAAAGAAAGAGGAAAAAAGAAAAATAATGATCTATTCGAAGGTTTTTATCGAGACGTGTTTTTCTCTTGAATTGCTAGTCCAAATGGTTAGCTCATTGATAGGTTTCGAATGACTACTGGAAACAGGAGACGGAAATGAAAAGCGCCCGGTTTGACAAAAATGAATCGTCGCGAACGAAAGAAGAACGATACAATAGCTGTCGTAAATAAGTTTCTTGCTTGATAGATAGCCACCCCCTAAACGGAAGTTAAAGTCAGTTTCGTTTCTCAACGATCAACAGAAGCATCGCTTTAAAAGTTCACGAGTGGAATCGTAATACGTATAAATCCTCACGAATGTCTATTTCTTCGTAATAATAATTAATTAATCTGCAATCAACATGGATTTTCTCTTGTATAATACGTTAATCGCTTTTTCCCTCGTTTGCATCGCTATTTGAATTGCATGAAGCTAACATGACTGACTATACATAAAATCAATCACTATTCTCCCTATTGATATGGACTATATTATACTGAATCATCAGGATACAAGACACAGCATGCAGTGTAATTAGTGGAGTTTAAATATTAATGATTTTCGCGACCGAAGGATAGTTGAAGATGGAGACTTAATTTTTAAGTTTTAAAATGGGGATCTTACGTTAGTTTAACTTCTGTTTTCTTTTGCTTGAAAGTGACAAATTTTCTTTCGTCAGTCGTAAATTAATTTGTATCTACTTTCACGAGTTTTGCATTTTTTTCAATTTCAATTGTTACAGACATTGAAATACACACAGCTACCATAAAAGATCTTGCAGACCGCTAATAAAGCTCCAACATGCTTCTTCTCTTTGGTAGATTAAATAAAGAATAAATTTTGTTATCGCTTTATATGTTAATAGCAAAGACTAGCGAGCAAATAATAACAGAAATATTAAGAAATATAAATTATAAAATAATAAACGCGAACGAAAATGCGGATGGGTGAAAATTGAGAACGATCTCACGGACCGGACGATCTGTCTAGCCCAAGGGTTAATAAATACAAGATTCTTATAATCAGCCGGTGGATTATATTCCGCGTTTGCTGATACAGAGCGGGCATTACTCCGCAGAATAATCCACTTCGCGATGCAAATGGGTTAATAAGTTACATTCTTAATTAAAGCTGAGGCCGTTTTCTCTTTTCGTTCTTCTCGCTTGCGAGAGAATCTGCGTCGACCAAGGTATCTCTTTACTTTTTTTTTTTTTTGTTTATTCGTCGAAAGCGTGCTCGAGGTGAAAGATAAACGAAGGTGATGAGCTTAAATAGATACATCGACTCGTGGCAAACGAGAAAGAATTAAGCAACCGATCGGTGAAGCACGTCGCGAAACCACGGAATACAAATGGCGAGCGCGCGCGTCGTCATTCAGCTGAGAAAATGAAACGTCAGACTCTTTGGAGGACAATTTCTCCGCATCCAAGCAAGTCGACACGTTTGACAGTAATCTAGGCGAGCTTTGCTCACCCCTCTCTTTCCTCCAGTCCCTTAGCTGCATCCCAGTGATGTGACCAATCACCGGCAAATCTGGTTTTTCAGCGCGAACAGCCTGACTTGTTTGAATTATTTGACTTATGCCCAGTCGATAGACTGTGAAGTAGTTCTCAACGTGTCGGGTAAGTGTCGCGGACGTTTTATCGAACGAGACGCAATTAATATTCGTCTGTCGTTGTCGTTTTTGGAAGCAAGTTGAAAAATTAGAGGGATTACTCACGTTGAATTATAATACAGCACAGCCTATGTTCGGATTTTGATTATCCGAATATTCTGCCAGTCGAACGCTCTGTCGTATTTTTTTGTGCTACGAGATTTGATTTAAAGAAAGAAAAAAAAACCAGTAAGTTTATATTTATTATCAATGTTTTGTTTCTAAACGACGAAAATATAATTCTTTCACGAAGCGAAACAGCAAGCATGTGTCTTCTCGTACGCTGAAACTACTCGATGTTTTAAGGATTTCAGATTTTAATGAGCGCCAAGAAAAAGTAACGTCAGCCAATAGTAACGAAAGAGAGAGTCACAGAATTGTCAAATATCGAAATAAACAACTATCTCGATCCATGTTTTGGTACACCTCACAGCAGAGATGCGGTTGTTCTACTATTCAAAAAAGTCCATTAACCTCGCTTATTAGTTCGGACATAGACCGTAGAAAGCGTCTAAGGTAATTAAATATCAAATTTTATCCATCCATCCGTGATCACGGCGGCGCTAATGATTAAAATTCAAAAAGTCAGAAGACACGAAGGGGACAACGGTGGCTCGCAATTAATTAACGATGAAAATATAAAAAATAGAGGCGGCGTGCCGCGCAGATAGAAATTCAAATACAGCGAGAGAATATTTCGCTTTATAAAATCGTCGTGCGACGTGTGTGCCGCGCGCTGTTACAAAAGGCAAAAAGGCCAATGGCACGTTCAAGGGAAATTTAGTTTCGGTGTAAACTGCGCGACAAAAGATTCGAAGAGCCCGAGCGTCAAAACGCGACCGTTCGCGTTTGCAGCACGAGCAAAAAGCACCTCTTCCCGACTAATTCGTAATTGAACGTACGAGCCCGGGAGCTTCGTAAAAATTCATTCGGCCGGTGTTTTTCTTCGCGTTTTCACCGCGTTCATCCCACTGTAAATTGATCTTGCGACAACGCGCTCGTTCATTTTCGTTCCCGTCAGGCTGGCCGGAGGGGCGACTGAAACGGGGGCCATGCCTCTGGTTTCCGCTTCCGTTTCGCGAATCTAGTTCCGTTCTATGATGCCCGGTCGCACGTGCGAATAAACAATGACGCTGCCCGGCGTCGCGAATAATATCGACAACGTGCGTATATTAAACGCGGTGTTAATAAAACGCACGACGAGAGACGTGATCCCAAAACGACCGAGGGAAAACCCGAGAAAAATATGGAAATTGTATCGTATCCTCCCGTATTTCGAGAAATTTCGCAAAATCGTTTATTTCTTATTGTTTGAAATATCTTTGTTATTCGCAGTTGCGAGAGAAGGATGCCTACACCGACAATGTAGATTTATCCTTCTCGTAAAACTTAAGCGAATAACAAAAACACTTAGGTATCTCCATTGAGATACAAATCTGCAATATCTGCATTTAATGTCAGTTCAAATTTCAGTTCTTCCGATTGGAAGTATTACTGTTAAGATGTTTATTAAAATATTATTGACCTAACCATACGGGGCCTCTTCTCTTGGTGTCTTTTTACGTAACAGATCTCGCGAGTTAACCTTCACGCAACAGAAAGAAGATGCTCAACCGTCCAAACACGGAGGTTTTCGTTTTTCTTACATCGAGATCCATTTGCCGCGGGGAAATCCGCGAGAAATAGGCAAAAGAAAATAGGTGTAAGCGGATCAACGGTGATACGTTGCGAAGAACTGCAAGCTAATATTTCACGCAGCTACGGGCTCACGTTGTTCCGTCATCCCTCTCGCCGGGAAATTTGAATATCGATCGACACCCATCTATTCTACTTTCTACTCTCGTCGACTCGCGGAGCGCGCGCGCCTCCTAAGACACGGCTAATATAAATCGCGACCGGAAGATCCGATCGAATCGAGATTGCTATCCATTACTGTATCTTTGGCCTGTATCGCGAGGGAGAAGAAGAAATAAAAAGCATCGGGATTTTAAATCCCGAGACGCCGTATATCGAAACGCGTACGCGTCGTGAGAAACGAAACAAGATTCGATGATCGATGCAGCTGGGAGTCAACAATCTTTGGTTATTACCGCGTTATCCTCATCGGCAGAGTAACGCCATCCCCCTGCCTCACAGTTTCTCGTTTCTCCACGTTTTCCTCCCTTCTTCTGGGTTTCGCTCCAGAGTCGGAGATTGCAGCCTCGTAAATTCATCGGTTCTGCTGGAAAGCCGTTGGATGATGATGCGTCCACAGCTTGACGACCCGTACCAATCGTCAACGCTTCAAACCTACTTACTTCCTTCCTTCCATTTTGCAACACTCTTTCCCTCGCCGGTTCTTCGTAGATGTACGCGGCGCCATATTTCAGTAGTGACGGAAGTCGTTTTACATTTCGCATGCATGTGTCGCGTTATGGCGATACAGGGTGCAACGGGGGCGGGGTTAGGGAAATGGTTGACGGAAGACGAAGTCGAGAAGGGCGCAGGATGGTGTGTAGACAGAATGGTCGCGAAGAAATGGGAGGGAGTGTTAGGAGTCGGCGGTATCTCGCGTGTAAAGTTTGGTGTCGTCGTTTCGCGCTGCATTCAAATTGTATTCCCCCGTCGAAATAAGTTTCTTTCATTCCGCTCTCCGCCGCTTATTCCACTCCCCTTCGTTTCTTATCTCGCACGTTTCTTCCCGATCGTTTCGAAAATTGTAAAACGCGCGAAAGTAGACAGCTCAAGAAGATCAAGACAGTGTCTCGGAGGATCGATCGACTCGAAACTCGGCAGCGGCACGCTCCGCCGCGTTAAATTAAATCGTTTTCTACATTCTGCAAGCCGCGTTCAGACACCGTGTTTTGCACTTTTGAAATAATTCTCATTCGCTCGACGTTGGTACTTCCTTTCGTTCTTTTTTTTCCCCGGAAATCCTCACGTTTAAAAAAAGAGAAACGTTGCTTAGAAATAGAAAATTCCAATTAGAGTTAAAAAAAAAAAAAAAAAAAAAAGGACATCACGACGTTAGAAACACAGAACATGCTTCGTCCAGACGAAATCTTACAGACACGTTGACATGTCGGCAACACTTGTTCGAATCTACTTGTGAGGTACTCGATCCCATCTCTATCCACCGGTATATTCGAGTCTACTCGAAACTAGCCCGTCTTCATTTCTGAAAATTATTCGTGAAACTATCCATATCGCTTATACCCTCGAGTGTACTTCGAAAACACGTGTACAAAGAGAAATCGAAATTACCTGCCGCTGATAGTTCGATCGCGGAGAGTAAGCTCCGAAGAAAGAAGGTAAGAGAACGGTGATCGAGAACGGAGGTGCGATTATTGTTCATCGGCTGTGAACGTTCGATAGGGGAAACGAAAAGCTCGGCTGTTGCGAAAAAAGGCGCGGCGAGACATCGATGTGACAGTAGAACGAACGAGGAAAAACGCCCCGTTGCGAGAAACGTTCGAGCGACCCTTTTTGTCGCTAGTTTTTTTTTTTTGGCGGGTCTCGCGAGCTCCGCGCTCCGGGTTGAATCAACGATGATCGCGAAACGCCACGACAAGAAACTAATGACAACGACTGTTCGTTCGATGGCGGGAAGGGGGAGGAGGGGGTTGAATAATAGTGGTGGCTGCCTCGAACGTCGGCTTTCTTTCGTTGTCGAGTTCGGAAAAGTGGCAATGCCACGAAAGAAATTGGTAAGAACGATACACGCTAATAGCAACCGGATTAATCCTCGCCATTAGTCCAGAGAATCAGTATCGCGAACTGGAACGGTGCAGCGAACGAAAAGACACGCTTAATGCTGTTTCTGTTAAGCTATCGGAACAGAGGTTGGAAAACTTCGAAGCAACTTCTGTCATCGGCCAGCTGGGAATGGGGTGATTAATAATACTATAATTTTCTTTTTCCATCGAGTCGAGCAGAGTAACTTTTCTTCTTTGTTTTCTGTAATTTCATATTTTTTCCCCTTCTTCTCCTTTTTTTATTCTCTCTCTCTTTCTTTCATATTTATACGTAGGTTACTCGATTGTTCCATTAAAAGTTTGAAAATCCTGTAACTCTTCCGTCATCGATCAGCTACAGGAGTGTAATGATTAATAATACTGTAATTTCCTTTCTCCAACGAGTCGCGCGAATTAGATTTTGCTTTCTATTTTCTACAACACTCAATTTTTTCCTTTCCTCTTTATATATATATATATGTATATATATAACCTAAATGTACCTAATATATATACATACATATATATATACATA
>WIUT01002230.1:0-24899 GCA_010645135.1 Tetragonula clypearis | reverse complement strand
TTTTTTTTTAAGCAAAACTATTCACCGCTAGTACACGGTCGGTAAAGTGTTAATATTTATTTCCAATAAAATGTCACAGATCGCGACAATTCAGAGAAATCGGAATTCTTCGTTTGTTACACTGTCTAAAAGGTAAACTTTCCCCGTTTTTTTAAACTTTCACTCGCGCCACGTGCGTTTATTAGTTTTGCTTAAAAAAAAAAAAAAGAAAAATGAAAATTTATTATTGATCATTTAGCTAAAAGCTATAGGATAAGAACTTCGATACTATCGATGCAATAAATAAAAAGTGGTCGGTTCCGGCGGAGCTAGTGCAACTTAATCTATCTCTGATAACCGGCAATAAGATAGACGAGAGGAAATGTGCTTCCACTGATCGCTCTCGCTGATTCAATGGCTTTCTATGGTCTGTCGAGAAAATTACCAGGAACGTAATAGTTTCTGGTCGGGTTAGAAGAATGAAATTTCACGATCATCGTCGCGATCCCTGTTTGCAAGGGAAAAAAATTATTTATACAATATATATAAAGTTATTATATATATAAAGTTCACTATGCGTATGTATTTAATTTAATTTTTTAACCTATTGATATTTCGTTTTGATGTCAATGATTTAACTTGCACGATATTATAGAAGATTTAATTATTAATATGACGACAGAAGAATATAGTGCGAATAAAGTCGAAATTTCGTCGTGTAGTACGCTTTTGGAAATATTCTTTCGACCCTCTGGAAACTAAAATTTCGCGTTTGCAAAAACGGAAGGATTATTAATTAATTTTGTAGTTGTACCAGGATACAGCGAACGGAGGTGATTTCTTTAGGGAAAAAGCATGAAGAAATTGATTAAATTGTAATTGAACAAATTTTTAATTAATTATAAACGTGACACAGGGGGAGGAATAATTGGCAAGAGATTGTCCAAAATGGTGCAAAAGTAAGTAAAAGATACGGGATAAAATTTATCGTTTAATGTTTCAATTTTCAACGAAATATGCTTTGAACATGCTTCCTTGATACATGCACGTACATACTTGATAAATTTTCAAACTCAATTTTCTCGAAACGAAGCATCTCACGAGGAAATTGTTTCCTCTGCATTTTTTACTTAATTTCGCACGTTATTCAACTAACATTATATTAATCGTGTTTTACCTGTTTCGCACAATATTTTCTATCGCGCCCCGAAATTAGGTGAATTCAATTATACTCGTTGCTTGATAAATCTTCAAGCTCGATTTTCTCGAAGAGAAAAAAAAAAAAGAAAAAAAAAAAAGAAAAAAGAAACGAAGAGCCCCGAACGAAAAGAGTTTATTTCATATTTTTTCTTTTATTTTTCGAGTATAATTTCGTTCGATTTCACTCGCTTGGCACGTCATTCGGCCGCGTCCTGTGTTTTACTCCGGCTGAAAACCTCCCTAATATCTCATTCGACATTGCTACGCGATATGCGATGCTTATCAGTAATTTTCGCGGAACTTGGTGGACACGTGAGCCGGCGATGTTATGGGAAATTAAATCGTTAATAAGAACATGCACGAAGAACCGAAGCATGTCCGAGGAACGTGTACGAAGAACCGGAGCATGTCCGAAGAACATGCCCGAAGAAGATTGAAATTTTGTTGTATCTTTACTTTGGTGATGGCGCGGTGCGTAATTTTGGAAATTTTCATTATACCGTTAAGAGGTAATTGCATGTTCGCCAGGGTATCCGGGACATTATCTATGAAAATTGAACAATACCGTGAAGATGAATACAATATCACGAAGGTGATATATATGATGCATGGTGAGCCATGATAACAAGCCTCGACAAAGATTAAACTCGATATCAGACAGATGAGAAGGTGTGCAGCCCATTATCTATTTCAGACCGTAAGGTGGAAATCACCGGAGACACTTTCCAATAACAGGTTTTCGATACCAACGTAGATACGGTCTAGCAACTGCCCGTGTTTACGAAATATTCGCAAGCAACGCTGACACTAACAGTGTGAGAAATTTCTGAAAAATTCCGGAGACCGGTCTCAACGAATCCCGGTCTCCAACAGAGGCTTCTGAAATATTCAGAAATGGGAGAAGCTCGAAAATTACACGAGTCTCGAGGGGTTCGCTTCTAGAGAGATTGGGAAATTATTTAGATCTCTGAGATCACTGGCATCCGAAGGAAAACCAAGGAAAACTGAAAAATCGAGAATTACTTCGGATTAATGAGATTTTCCGGATACCTGTTTACTCGCGACAAAGTTTGGACTCTTGAAATCCTTGGATTTCATTCCCAGACACTTCTGTGGCAAGCTCTGTTCCAGATCTCTGCGAGTCCTTGAAAAATTCAAGATCGCGAGTCTCCGAGAACCTCGAGATCCTTTGAAATATACAGAAACGCGCGCGCGCGAGAGAGAGAGAGAGAGAATTAACACGTTGCTTCTAAAAGAATTTTGAACTCTTGAAATTGTTCGAATTGTTTTAAAAAGTCTCCGGAGTCTGAAAGAGCTGTGAAAATTATAGATTAATCCGATTGGTTGAGTACCTGTTGCACCGGAAGATCTGAATAACTTCTTCGAGGGAAGAAGATGATCCGTGTCCGATTCCAGGGATGTATCCCATCTCGAAAGCTTTTAATACTAACTGTTACAGCACCGCGCTCACCCTGATACCCGAGTTTTATGACCTGTGATTGTCTCACATCGACTTCTACGGCATCGTTCTTTTTGATATCCGCGTGCCACGACACGAAGCACTCGTATATCGACCTCTGCCACTCTAATATCCAGCTTTCACGACCGGTCTTTGCTGTTCCTGATATCGAGTCCCCCTCGACTTCCTGCGTATTTAGTAAGTCCTAATTTTACGACTAATCTTACGGCTCGATTGCTGTATTAAGATTGCTCCCCAAGGTGGCAGAAATTTTCACTAACGTGAAGCTTAAAGCTTCAAGATGGATACGTCTTGGACGGATACGAATATTAGTTGTATTATATTTTGCAACTATGCTGCAGTATCGTCGGAAATGTGCGTGAACTGTGGCCGATAATGTCGGAACGCGTTGTTACAATTTACCGGGCAAATGGACAACAACAGTTCGGATTTAAACTGGGAAAAGTGTTTGTCTGAACTTTTCGGAATTTAAATTAATAATAGATTAATTGATGGAAGAGAATAACTAATTATCCTTTCTGGTCGTGGAATTAAATTATATGTACAAGTTTCATTAATATGTATTCGCTTTCTTGCGGTTTCTTCTTGCCTGAAGGAGGTCTGACGACGAATACCAATTCCACTGCGTCGCTCGTTTACCTCTTGGAAATAAGATTCCGTTCGCGTGAATTTTATTCGTGATCTCGTTCAATTAAATCGTCACAACAACTTGCAGTGAAGTGAATTTCCTGTTGTATACTTAAGTGACACTTTCGTCGAAATGCGAATGCGTGTACATGTGGGAGAGATCAAATGCTCAACCTTTAACCTCTTGATCGCCGCAGTCTTTTTAAATACCGCCGCGTTAGATCGCCGCGTATTTTAAAGAATTTTATTTATATTCAATTTTTAGAAAAATAATGTACTTTTACTAATAGATAAATAAGTTAAATATTTTTTACTTGCATAATCAGTGAGCCACAATCAATTAGGATATAATTTGCACGAAAAGAAAGACACTTGATTTTCACTAGGGTTGTTGCCACACGATAAATCAAATACTAAATATTAAAAAAAAATTAAAAAGAAAAAAGATTAAAAAAGTTATATGCACGTTTGTTAAATTTGAAATGTTATAACATCATAGTCTAAAAAGTACAAATATATGTTATACACGGTAAAACTAATATTTATCTTGGGTGTGGTGTCTTGCTTTGAAGCAAGTAGTTGGGCAGAATGGAATTTTACAGTTTTCGCACGTGAATTTTGTGTCTTGCCTTTTTTCTCGAAGCAGCTTTCGAATATATCCAAAATCAAGGAAGAATATATATATATATATTTTTCGATTTTTTTTTTTTTAGTGTTAGAAAATGATTCTAGACGTCACCGTTAAGAAATCGAAATTAATTTCGCTTTTATTTAGGGTACAGGGACTGGCGCGCACCGGTTAAAGATTCGATTGACCAACGACATCGATCGTATTCTTTTTTTTTTTTTTTTCATTCCAAATTTTTTTTTTTAATCTCCAGACTTGGCGCGAGCAAGAGTCCCGGCATTCGCGCCACGTTTCACGACACCACGTGACTGTAATACAGTAATCTACAGGAACGGCGTAAGCAGAGACCTTCGAGAGAGAGAGAGAGAGAGAAAGAGAGGAAGACCGGTCTGGCGATTAAAGTCATTTTTCGTTAAGAATGTCGGCTCTCGGCCGCGGTAAATCCGTTAACGACGTTAAAATGAAATTCTGCCCGCGGCGTTTGTCGAAGCAGCCTTCAACGCGCTCCTGTTGCAAAAATTGAAAATAGACTAGAATGCTTAGTGGCGAGTGAAATTGCGTACACCACACCGTGGATAAATAATTGGACGCTGTAAACTTCATTGGAAGCTCGACTTTTTTTCTTTTTTTACTGTTAATTTTCAAGCTTTATATTTATCTTCGAGAATTCGCCTCGTAACAAAGCCTGTATACATTTTCAATGTAGTTAAATATACGTTTCGATCAACGAACAGACTTAAAGTCACCTAACTATTCATTTATCAAGATTAAATTAAATATATTTACTTATCAAGATTAAATTAAGAGAGAGTCTAAATACTTGTGCACGATAGTGTATGAAATTATATATAAGACAGTGATGGCCTGTCTGACTGCGAACGTCAATTCTACTGTCACTTATCGTGCGTGTACCTCAGAAGCAAATTCTACTGTCGTATCATATCTGAAAAACGAATTTCAACTATATTACATTCTTGCACAACACTTGCATCAAGTTTAATATCAGTATCAAATTCCGAATGATTGAAAATTGCGCGGGAGGAATGGAGGAAACGAGGAGTCACAGCTTCCTTTCATACGAAAGCAATTTTAACGTTCAACTTACAACTAGTTCCTTACGAGTCTTAAGAATCTAAATTCTAAAGGCACGAAATAAAATAATCTCCAAACGACTTCCCTTGTCCTCGCGTAATCTTTCGACGTTCTCTAAAAGATTCGAGTACTCGAATCCAAAATACATCGAACGATAACAATGATAGTAATTATCACTTGAGAAACGACTAACTTGGACTATATATAATTTTCTGACATTCCTCTGAAACACTCGAATATTCAAACACTCAACTCCAGTCAAATCCAGCTTAACAATCGCTGATAAAAGGCGTGCGTGTCTCGATAAAAAGCTATAATAATTGACGTGGGGAGATTTTCTTTTTTTTTTTTTTTTTTTTTTTTTTTTTTGGACGCGTCGAAGACCTCGGGATCATAAATCTCCGAACCGCGTTCAGAAGAGACGCAACACGACGATCGTAGCGGAGGAAACGTGAATGAAACGCGGCGGGACGGGATAAAAAAAAAAAAAAAAGAAAAAAAATAGAAGAAAACGCGGACGAGTTCCCGAGACGGGAAAATAAGAAAGGAAAAGTCTTGGCGGGAGCATTAATCGCGTGGAGAGGTCGGGCTGGCCCGTGTGGTATCCATTTCATCGTCGACTCGCTTTTCATCCGCGGTTTTTCACCGTTGCGTCGCATCGCTTCGATATCAATTCATCTTTAGAACTGAAAGATAGTGTACTAGTGGCTTTTTCAAACACAACTCGCCTTTTTATCCGAGAGAGAGACACGTACATACGCCTGTTATAGTTTAGAGAAATAAATACGAGAGGTCACGTTAGAGATAGACTGTCACGACTAATTTTCTTTTTCTCGAACCGGAGAGTTTCTCCTCATCGAATTCGCGAGGTATCCTCCGAACTGATATTTTCTCCACGAAATAAAAATCAACGAAATGCTACTCGACAGAAATAATAACACGATATTCGGCGGTGGCTTCTTTTTGTGCAAGCACTGATACACTTTATTAAATTGGAAAAAAAAAACGTATATGGAAGACAACGATCTCTTCTCCTCGGAATTATTTGGCTCGTTTGGAGTTTCGATAATTCTTACGAATAATTTTCTAAGTTATTTTACGATATTGTTCGAAATTTTTCGTCTCGTATATTTCGAGATGGCCGAGAAACCCCACTTCCCTTTTCCCGTTGCTTTTTAATTTTGGACACCCGAGGGAAAGCGTCGCGTGAATTTCGCCTTAATTTTTATATTCGTTCCATATGAAATCACCGGTTTGAAACCGTGGGGCTTGTTGGGAAACAATTTATTCCCCTTTCGTTTTCAATAAAGAATAGACCGTATTCTCGCGGAGAAAGAAGAACGACAGGAAACTTCATTCATATTCATAACTTCATTCATTCCTGTTTCATAGCCGAAGAATCAAAGTGACGGGATATTTTATTATAGGAAAATATCGTATTCAGATCGCGATAAAGCGAAACTCTGGCGAAACAAGTTTTGCAATATCGGGCTTTTAAATTAATAATAACAAGTTTCTGCTTTATTTAACTGTTCGCGTCCATTATTGTTTATAAAAATGCGTAAAAATGCGTAGAAATTGAAAAATCGTACGACGAAGAGCATAATTGATGGCAATGACGATGGAAAATTGTCGATAATTCAAACTGATATAACTTCGTTTAAAAAGACTCTTGGACTCACTTTAAAATAAAAGCTTTCCACTTTCAACAGTGAAATCGTTTTTCTTTTTTCTTCACAGCGAGCGAAAAAGCGAAGGCACATTACTCTTTTAATCGAAAATCGCGAGAAATTCAACGTCGAGCAATTTCTTTCGTGATCGGATCTACCATCTTCTCTTCGCTACAACGAGATCCTTTAAAACTCGCTGCTAAGAATCTCTTTCCCCGTTATTTTCATCGAAATTTCACTGTTGGCATCGGACGACGAGGGTGTTGGAATTTTTTCGAATTTTTGTCGTTCGCCTTTGACATTCGATAGTGAGAAGAAAAAAATCGTGACAACAAGTTTCAGAGAAGGTTTAAGAGAAGCTTCGATCTTCAAATTGACGGTGTGACAAAATTTCTTCTAACATTTTCATAGACGTTTAGACTTTCACGGTTTTCGATTCGTCGTTGCCTTCGCTCAGAACTCTCTGAGTCAAAATAGAAACTATACTCTTTAAAATAGGATCGAGTAGATCGTTGTGTAATTTCGTCGATATTCATCGTTCGTTGGTTCGATTAACCGCTTGCGCTGTAATTAGATTTTGTAATCCTCTCGTTAGAACAGAAACACACAGTTCTTTTCTCCTGGATGCTCTCTAGATGTCACAAGCGTATGTCTTTTCTGTACGTGCAGTCTCTTCCTCCGCTTTACGAAAAGGAAGTTATAGGTTCTCCTAGTGTTCCTCGCGAATCCGTGGCCCTCCCCCCCCCCTCCTCCCCCATTGAATTTCTCCTTGCAGACGCCATTTCATTTCTGCAGCTTGACTCTCGTCTCGATTTATCGGATACGATCCGCGCCAGATCGCGGGAGATATTTTTCCTGATTTCCCGGTGTAATGCTTGATCTTCCGGGCTTTTCCGCTGGCAGCCAGGAACCGGCGATCGGCCAGAGATCAAATTCGTGCGCGGTGCACACAACAAGGAGGAGAAACGCAGCTGAGAAACGAGTCTCGGTTGCCGGCTGGAAATAGAACGAGGATGAGATCGTCCAGCCAGACGATTAATCCCTGGATTTCACGCCACGGGCGATCGAGCTCCTGCGAACCGCCAACTGCCCTTTCACTCGATCGAATTCGCGGCACTTGACTGCCTTCCGGTTGGGGATCATCTCCTCCCTGAATTCGAGCCTGCCAACGTTGTTCGCTATCGCGGAGGATAATAACGATACGACGCGAACGAGTGTTGCTCGTCTCTTATTTCTATCATTTTTCTTCTCCTTTGAATTCTACTAAGGGATTTCACGTATAATTTAATAATTCATATGTATATTACATGTAATTTAATAAGAGCTGGAACTTGATAAGGAAATAACGACTGCTTGTTCTCGTGAAAAGTTTGAACGTCAAAAAGCTCTTCTTCTTTTTTTTTTTTTCGAGGAAAAATTTTATCTTCCGGGAAAAGGAGAAGTTTCATTCTGCACGGAATTTAATATTATTGAGCGCAATTGGTTTCCGTGGGTAGCGACGAGTGGGTCGAGAATCGTTTTAAGCTTACTGTACCTTTGTGCAATTTACGTTTTCAGAGATGTTTTACAAGCGTTTTTTTTTTTTTTTTTTTTTTGTAATTGTCAATCACATCGTTCGACAATTTTGAGGAATTTTTTTTTTTTTTTGAGGAAGTATATATACTTTCTGAGGAAAGGTGTTATTCAAAAGATAGAAAATTGATTTGACATGCTAAACTTTATAGAAAGTATCGTCGCTTGGTATTTTAAATATATTTTTTTCATATTACACTCGGTTTAAAATTTTCTGCACAACGCATGAAAAATCAGCAATCTGCTCACAATTCAGAGGTAGAAAACGGAAGAGAAATAATTTACTTGTTACGAAGTTTAGTATTTTAATACAATTCCTTTGTACAGTTCATGCTACATTTGTTTCGAAAGTAAAAATATTAAATGATATTTTACCCAAGAAACAGTTCGTAAAGTGTTAATGAACGACACACGAGTAACTTGTAAATTTTGCTACTTACGCTAATAAACATTGAATATTACAAATGAAAAATGTTCCAAGATTTTTGTACGAGATTCTCGACAACTACCAGAAACAAAGAAATATTTATCTCGGACCAAAGGACTAGATTTTAACATACAATACATTGAAATATATTATACAAAATATAATACAAATTACACATTATACCGTAACATATAAAATATATAATATCAAGCACGCAAATTCAAAGAACCAAGCATACAAATATTTCAACCTTTTGAAAGTTCCACAGTTTGTCGTGGAAACCAAACGTTCTTGGAATTGACATTCGCAGGCATGTGTAACGAGAAACTTCAGTTATACAGATGGATCGAAGGAAAGATTTCAAACCGATTGGCCCTTAATACCGGTTGATAGACGTTTCACAGAGAATAGGGGAATTTGTTTCAACATACGTTGAAAACGGCGATCTCGCCAGTTCATTTGCTCGATGAGTGACGATTACGTGGCGGTCGACCAGAGCCAGACTGCAATTTCTCGCGTCAATCGGAACTGGCGAAAGTCATTTCCGAGATCGTCATATTGTCTCGCGCTGAGACGCGCTCTCCTATCTCCTCTCGTACGTGGAAATATGCTTTCTCGCTAACTGGATTCGCGGCGCTAACGAATTCGTGATGTGCCAAGTCGCATAATCGCGTGACCAACGGTTATAAAAATTCGCCCGTGCAACGGGCTTGAAATATGCTGCTGCACAATTGTAAAAAAAAGTGTGACGTGCCGCACGCCTATCGACCCCTGCCTGAGTGAAATAAAAATACACCAGAGTAGAGTGTTTTCTGGGCCAGTGGGTGTGCGCGAAATTCCAGAATCATCGCCGACACTCGGATCAGAGCCCGCGCATCTGGAACACCATTCAGCTTCAACGAAATATCCAAATCTTCCCTTTGTACGGGCGAATGCTGTGCGAGGCTTAGCTGAGAATCGACAGATTTCGGAGAAATTGTAAAGCGAGAGTTAATTCTCTCAGTGGCGCCG
This sequence comes from Tetragonula clypearis, assembly GCA_010645135.1. Classification (NCBI taxonomy): domain Eukaryota; kingdom Metazoa; phylum Arthropoda; class Insecta; order Hymenoptera; family Apidae; genus Tetragonula; species Tetragonula clypearis. Next base: position 15,213 of record WIUT01002230.1, on the reverse strand, counting down.
ATAAGTCTGATATAGGCGAATTGTCTCGATATCCGCGCGCGCGCGAGAGAGAGAGTGAGAGAGAGCCTCCCGGTTTCATTTCTACCAGTGCTTCTGGATGACGTTCGCCATCGTCATCCAGCAAATATTTAATCGAGGATTATCTCGCGGACGCTATATCCGTGCGCGGGGTTCACTCGTAAAAATAGATTTCTTGAAAAATAGGTTTAGTTTATAATTGGAAATATTCTTGGCTTGGGGTGGTCTCTCCTTGGATTTCGTCGATAGCCGAAAAGAGTCGATTTTAATCGTTTTTTTTTTTTTCTGAGATCGCGTTTATTTCCACGGAATCGTTCGTATTTTTCGCGTGTAAAAACTTCCCCGTTTTAAGCGGCATTTTTAGAATAATTAATATATCTGGCGGATTTATTCGAAAGAAGTTTAACGAAACTCAATCTCCGCGACGTGTGAAGGAAAAACGAAAGAAATTTCCAGCGTGCTAAATACATTGATTTCCATCGAATGAATTCCAAAGGAGCTGGATAATCAAAATATATATCTGGCGATAAATGAAAGCGCAGATTGACTAAGTAATTCGAGCCTTCCACACCGATGTTTCACTTTTCCCCTCTGGCCAACACACTCTTTGACAAATGCATCGGAACTTTGCACAGGCGTGTGTTGCTCTTAACGAGCAATAGATTACAATCACAAGCAGGGATTACTGTTTGCAAGGTAAGGCGATAGAAAAACAAGGAAAAACGACGCTCGATCTTCGTGGTATTATAATTTCTGACAGCGGCGAAAGATCGTTTATTCAACGACGAGAGAGATCGGTAGCTGGCGAGGCCGAACTTTCTCAAGCTCGAAACAAAAATATCGATCGCTGGTGTGTCGTGGTTAACGAAGAATGTCGGTAACACCGACGATGATGCAACTTCGGATGAGAGAACTTCGTTGACCCAAATGCGAACGCGCGATATAATAAGGGGGCTCGACCGAGCCGAACTTTTCGATTCCTTGCAGGCCGCAGGCCGCCGCCATTTTGCACGCATTAACATTCGTCCGGTTGGATTTTTCGCAAAGTCGCTGGTCAACCGCGGGCTCTTTAATTTCTCGCGTTGTCAGAGTTGTTGTAGATCGTTTGTACCTGTCTGTCTGATCTCTTGTATTCTACGAAACCACAGCGAAATCTCGTTTGCATGAGTTTCTTTCGAGGTTCACGTAGCTTCTCCAATTGGTCTTTTTCGAATGGGGGTGTTCAGAATCGGCTTGACGATAATTGAGATAATTTCAAAACAAACGGAATACAAAAGAAATTCGATCGTGACGGGATTACTAATAAAAATTCAAACAAAATGAAGATGATATAACTTGATAAAATTTCGCGAAGTTACCATCGGTATTAATTTCCCTTGCATAATCGATTTTTTCGATCGTGTTCGGAAAGGTTGATCCTCTGGTTCGACGATAATTAAAATTTTTCGAACAAACGGTATTCAGGCGAAAGTTGGCTCGTTATAGAATCCTAGTGATAACTAATTAGTTGAATAAAATTTTAATATTCTCGAACGAAATATCGAGATGATATACTATCATAAAATTTCGTAAATATTACGTTAATTTCCCTCGAGTAATGCTCGATCAATCAAGAAAAATGAAAATCGTCTCGTTTAGCGAAATTTCAGAGATTCACTGTCGCCAAACTCTTACTTCCGTCATTTGCCCATTTGTATTCCTGAACATGATACATCGTCGAATTACCAGATGCTTTCCATTCAATGAAAATTCATCTAAGAATCGCGAGTCGCAAATCCTGAATCGTCCTCGTTTGAAACGTAGCTTATCTCCGTAGCAAACTTAACTGTTTGTTTCAAATTCAATTCTCCTCGCGCGAGAATTGTGTCTCGGTGAATCGCATCGGAGACATCGTACAATAGGAGAGAGCTAATTTCATCGGAACCAGACGAAACAACGTCGATTTCCTTGAATCTGTCGCGTAATATCACGCGTTACCCTGGCATTGGAGTTTCGTCGTCGAGAGTTGAAGATCGTCAAGATCTTCGTTGACCTAAATACTAGAACGATAATAAGGAAGCTAGTCCGATGGAGATTTAGCTTGCAGCATCAGTGGAACGTCTCTCTAATCCTTTCGGTTGCTCCATATATCCCGGTCTCGTCCATTTTTCTTCGTTCTTTGCACGATCCTTCCCATTTGTTTCACTGTGTGCCTCCTTGTCCCTTCACATTTCACGCTTGTCTTTTGTTTTCCATCCTGTTTTCACGCTCCGTTTGTTTCTTTTTGCTTTTTTTTTTTAATTTCGTTTATTCGACACCACGCGCGCTGGTGAAATTTCATTCGACACTTTTACACCGGCAGAGCTTCTCTCGACCATAATTCCGGGGGATAAGTAGCTCTTAATGAAGGCGGTTACCCGGTGAATCCGGCTTCTCGAAGAAACAATCCTATAAAATTAGAATTTTTTTCTTCTTTTTGCTTTTTTTTTGCTGAACTTTGCAATGCTGAAAATCTAGTAAACAGAGGAAGGTCAGCGTGAAGCTGACTTCTGATTCACGTCAGTTACTCACGCGATTGTTCCCTCCGATAAGATCTCGTTTCTTTTTTTTTTTTTTTTTTTTTTTCTATTCCAAGTAATTTGTATTACGCACGTGTCTCACTTTTTATCCGAGGAATTAACATTCAAATTAAAAAACGAATTCGATCGTTCTGATCCTGCATAAAATTATTACGTACATTGGAAGTGAGAATGAAACGAAATGGACTAGAAGTAGAGACTGTTTTAAAATAAATTATATATATATATATACATATTTAAATAAAAATACAGATTAAATGATTGAGAAACAATTTTATTTATACGACGAACGTTTCAAATAAATCTAGATATTTAAATAAATCTTCCATTGAAAATCTTGAACTACTTTATGATAAAAAATATTAATAATACATGATGCAAAGAAAAAAGCAGAAATAAAAGATAATTTTATTGATACAGCAAACATTCTGAATAAGTCTAAATGTGTACTACTCTTGGACTTTTCGTGATAAAATATATTAACAGAAATAATATAAAAGAGCAGGAATAAAATATAATTTCATTGATACAACAAAATGTTTTGAATAAATCTAGATATTTACATAAATCCACTGAAAATCTTGGACTTCTCATGATGAAATATATTGACAAAGAACAGAAATAGCACTTGGTATAGAAGAAGCAGAAATAAAAGATAATTTTCGAGTAAATCTAAATGTATTATTGAAAATCTTGGACTTTTCATGACAAAAAAAAAGAAAATTAATAAGGAATGCGTATAATTGAAACAAAAATGAGTGAAAACGCAGTATATTCTGCTATAGGGTTTCTTGTCCCTACTCTACTCCAATTTTCGCATTTATTATTTCTATTGACTTACCATAAAGTATTCCAAATCTCAGTAAGAACAACCACATTACAACACAAATATAATTGTTATAACAATATAATTATATTATAATTAATACAAATATAACTATGTTATTATGTTATAATTAATTATAAATCTTAAATATAAATTATAAAATAACAGTATATTATATTACAGTATAATTATATTATAATTAAATATAAATATAATCGTCCCAACGCCAGAACTTGTCTCCGTATAAACATTTCAAATCTCAGTTTATTACAAAAATTTCCAATCCTAGAGCTTGCCTTCTCGCTGAAATGAGAAGAAGGGCAACGGGGTGTCCCAGATTTCAATTACAACAACGTACACCCAATTATCGTCCGCCCCCTCCCCCCCTCCCTCCCTTCCCCCTCACCATTCAACCATCGTCCGTGTGCAGTTTCGCCAAATCCGTGTCAGATGTTCTGAAATTCGAGAAAGAAAAGAAAAAAAAAGAAAAAGAAAAACAGAAGACGACGACCATACAGCGAGGCTAATTATCTGCCCGTTCTAATCGAATCCCCCGTAGCTATTTCTATTCCCTGCTTCTAAATTCAGCGTATCATCCAGCTGGGTTAGCTGGTTGGCTGGTTGGCGACGTGATCAATAAGATCTTAGCGGCGGGTCACGGCGGTTATCGACGAAAATACGATAAGAAGAACGATCTAATTAACCAACGGGGGGTGAACGAACTCACTCACTCTCTCTCTCTCTCTCTCTCTCCCTGTCAGAGGCTGTTCCCGCTTTTCACCGCGAGAAACTTGTCGCGTATAGCGGCGGAAATAGCTCTAACCGCTAGCTAGCGTGGCATAGTACCCATCGATGACACCGTTAATTGCTCTCTATATCGTGGCGTAGCCTCTAGCAAAGCAAACACACACACGCGCACACACGCACGCATGAACCACAGACTCCTCTCCACTGTGTTCCACGTAACGACAGCCGCTCTCTAACGCGGATTTAATGCAATTGCAGAGATTGGTTGCCGAATTGAACAAAGAACAGGAAGCTTTCATCGCCAGCAAAAACACAGAGAAGGGGGAGGCAGTGGCACCGTGGGTCGGTGCCCCGAACGAGGACGTGCTGCGCGAAGAATGCTTGTCCCTGTCGATGGTGAGTAAATTCCTTCTTTCTACGTTCCTTTCTTTCTCTGTTTCTAGAGCAAAGACGAGGGGAACATGTGGGGGCACACACGTGGCTGAAAATCACAGCCAGATTTCACCGCAATTGGATTCACCTGCCGGGGCGCGCACAATCACCGCTCTTTTTACTTCTCGCCGCGCGAAGTTTTCGAGTGGATGTTATATCGCGCGCTGGATCAGAAATGTCCGAGAGGAGAGGATTCGTAGTTTTCGAAAAATCGAAAGGCACAGAGCTGATTAAAGAAGCGCATTATCGCGTTTTAAACGTGATTATTCTCTGATACAGCCGATATATCCTCCCCTTTGAACTGTTTATTATTTTTTTATCGATCACAAGACGGTGAAGCAACCATGGCGCGCGCTTCACTGCGACGATTGTGCGTGGAAAATTATGTCATTTGCATCGGAAGGAAACTGATAAATATAATGTAAGATAGAACGGAGAAATTTCTGACTTCAAGTTTGCTGCTTGTAAAAAGAAAATTCAGAACGAAACGAAATTGAGAATGATCTTTCAAATTTCAAATTTCTCACGCGATAATGTTTTTTCTTTCTTTTTTTTTCCCCCTCCCTCTTCGCAAAAGTAGACGAGTTTTCGTCGTTTTCTTATGAAATTATGAAAAGATTGACGGAACCTCATAACACAGGCACAGACGAAGAGTTCTCGAATCCTCGGTTCGATTCGCATCCAACATGTTTCGAGACGGATCGATTGATATCACGCGCATGGTCTATATATAGATGGTCATAGATATGCAGATGTTTAATTTGATTCGCAAATTAATAATACCTATGAATGACAACTGAGATCGTCGTGTCAATTTGACGACATTATCGGACGAGTACATTATCGTACAATTGCGCGTTCCCATAGTATGTGTAAGAGACGAAGAGATTGAAATTTCGATTAAAAATCAGCGACAATTAGTCGATTAGTCGATTTTTAGAAATATTTTTCACGCTCGATCACGTTTTCGACTGATACAAATGATTCCGAACAGTAAGCGACGTGTTATTGAAAATTAATGACCGATTTATGATTAGGAGCGACATCACTTAGACGATTGCAATTAACCAAATTAAATATATACATAGTGGTGTATTAAAATTGTGCGTGTTTTCGTTCGATGAAATTATTCATATTGCTCTAATTGTTTGTTAAGTAAATAATTATCGCGAACTCGCGTTGCATGCGAGCATAGTTTGAAAAATAAAGCCTCCGAAAGGCAGATTTTGGATTATTCAAATATAATAGCTTTTTAATAGCTACGCAAAATAAATGAAGTAAAAAGAAACGAAGTTATACATTTAAAAATTCGCGATCCGATAACTGTATGCAGTAATAGTTTATTTCAAAAGCTTCTCAGTGTTGAAGTATTCTAAATACTCTAATCGCAACGAGTCGTAATCACTTGACAGAGATTATCAGGTGTTAATTGTATCTTATAATGTTAGTTGCATTCACGTCACGATTAGCAATCACCGAAGTTGCAATTGCTTCCCTCTCGGGTAATAGAGTAAAACTCTGCTCTATTAAACTACACTAATCGATCCTTCTTTAATTGAACTTGTTGGAACAACGATTTCGTTAACTCTGCAGACAACATCTCTCTTTCGTTGATCTTTTAAGTATATGCTGAAACTCCTCGTAAATATCTTTTAAGCATAGCACTTAGCTAAAGATAGTTTTCGTCGTCTTTAAACTGTACGTTCGTTTACCTAACCCATTAAGGGCCCAAGCAAGTATTTATCACAATGTCAGAGATACTTCGATTTCAGTTGAATTTCATGAAACGGTAGGATTCAGACGGAAAAATATCGTAGAAATGTGTAAAATTGAAAACTATAAAAATAATAAGGAGTTCTTTTTATCATAAAATTGCAGAATTCGGGTGAAGACGCAATGACGAAAGAATATATATAGTTGAAATATCGTATATAGAATATACAAAATTAAACATAAAATTGAAAGATAGGAAAGATACTTTCTCCGATAATTTCGTAAAAATTGTGTAGAACTTAGGTGAAGGCGCGATGAGTTAATTAAGATATCACGACACGAGATTGAAAGATATAAAAGAAACGGGGAAAATATTTTTGGAATTCTAGAATTCAGAATTATGAAAATAAGAAAAAAGAAAAAGTACGAAAATGAAAATGAGAAAACATTTCCTTTTCGTAGTTTCTCGGTATTAAAGAATAGAATATTTGATCGTTTAAATTGATCGAAAAAGAAAGAAAGAACTGAAAATCGTGTCGGTGTCTCGACAGATTGTTTCTTTAGTTATGTCATTCTGAGAGCACTCATCTCTGTTGAGATGTCGATTCGAGATCGCGCGTGACGTGACATAAGCGATGAAGGAATTCGGAAGCAACCGGGTGAATGTTGATTTCAGGATCAGCGTAACTTCCTGAAATCACCACCGAAGGAAGTCGATTTCCCATGGAACTTTGAAGCCGTGCAACCAATGGCCCAGGCCACTCTTGCTCTCGATCCCAACTTAGAGAATATGCGTTTCCAGCTTGTACCGAAAGTGTAAGTAATTTCCCGCCAAATTTGTCGCTCGACTAATCACAACTTTGGGAATTTCGTTCGTATCGTAGGTAGCAACAATTTTGGTAGCCGATGCTGAAACTCCGCGAGTTCGAAATTACAATTTCGATTATAAACAGAGAGAAAACTTGCAGAGCACGTTTCACGACTTTGAAAGTCAATCTGGCCGATCGATCGGAATCGTTATTTTTTTTTTAATAAATAAATTTCACACTTCCAAAGGCGAGGCAAGTTTGATTGATGGCAGCACGAAGTGAAATATACTTGAAAAAAAGAAAAAAAAAAGAAGGAAATACAGACTTGTGTCGTTTCTGTTATTCACTTCCGCGCATGCATCTTGCAGAATCATCATTTCTAAACAGTTAAGACGCGCGTGTAATCGAATAATAAAGTTCACGCTTTGAGCTTCCGAGCTTTCATTTGCAATATGATAATTACACTGTCGCTCTAGTTAACTCGAGTTAAATAACCTGGCATAACCAGGCAACAGGCAACAATTTTATACACAACGAAATTCTAAAGATGGTGGTGGTGGATGATATTCCGACAACAACAACATTATACTGGCTCTTTACATGTAAAACCTAGCACATAAATTACTTTAAAATGCGAGATTCGCGAGTCTCTGTTAAATCGAATTCTCTACCTCTAACTCTGTTTCAACTGTGTTCTCAGCAAGTGATCAAAAAGGAATCAGAAGCATTCTCGAAGAGAGAATCACAGTAAATTCTCCTCTATAACTTTCGTCTAGGGAACCCCAAATTTCCGGACAAATTACGACGCATTATAAATCACTAGGTACCTTTAAAATCGAGAGGATTGTTTATACATTGTGATTTATAACATTGATGGAAATTATATATATATATATATTTTATAAATATAGTTATTAAATATATATATATATATATTTTTAATCATTTCTTCAAATGGCTACATTTTATCATCGACATAACATTTGTTGTAAATCATCAGCAAGTACGTACTTGAAACGAAAAGAGGTTTCGTTCTACTTTCTGATTTATTTCTGCATATGGAGCGGTTTATCGGGCGCCTATTTTAAAAAGCATTCAGTCGGCAATTCGTCAGATTCATCTATACTTGGCCTGCTACCAAATTTCCTTTTTCTCGTAAATGACGCAAGAAAGGAGATCGTGTCGGTTCTTCGCGTGTATGATCATCCCTTCTATTATTGATTCGTAACGAATCGAAGATTCAAGCCAGTTTAGTTTCCAACAAAAAAAAAAAAAAAAAAAGAAATGAACATACAGAAATCAATACAGCATTTCCCCCCCCCCCCCCAACTTCAAGATTTCAAAAAAACAGCAAACCGCGATCAAAAAACATTTTTGTCCCATGCTTGCGGGGAATAAGCCGTCTCTCTTTACAGGGAACTTCGAAGCAAGTTAGACCTTCTTCTGTCCAATTATACCCGTACGTGCTCCGTATGCTCGTTAAACGATCGACATTCACATAACTACGAGTTCGTCGTGACATTAAACTCGTGAACTACGTCACGTCGACGGCAATTATATAAAATATCGCGACATATATCTAACTGTAACTTCTCTCTGCGTCTCTGGTGGCTTCGGGAAGCGAAGTACCCTAATTGCCAAGTAAGGTAGTAAATGGCCCGATACGCATATTCGAATATTTCTTCCCCCCCCCCATCCCTCTCGCGTGTACGTATGTGTTTCTACGTTCGTTACGAATCGATTATTTACCCGCAGTGTAAATTAAATCAGTCGGCGGTGAGCATGCCGGCATTAATTGGCAATTTCCAAGCCTGGTGTCCGATTACGGGCGAATCGGAAACCGATGACGATTCCTCTGTATCAAGACTCGCGCCCGGGACGAATTCACGCCGTTAAATTAATACGCTATCACGCTCTGTGCAGAATTTCCGAAGAGAACTTCTGGCGCAACTATTTCTACCGCGTGTCCGTTCTTCGTCAGAGCCACGAGCTGAACACCATGGCCAATCAAGCTGAGAATAATTTGAATCAAACGTCTGCTGGATCCGTAGAACAGGCTGAAGGTAACTCCAACGTTCCTCAAGTTATTTCTTTTCTTTTCTTTTTTCTTATGACGCTATTCGCGTTGACCGTTGAACGCACAGTCTGATCGATCGGTTGTTTTACCTTGTTACTGTACTTTTTATGAATTCGAGTCGTTATCTATTGTATATCTGTTTTACAGCGATGAGCGTAACTGTACCAGTGGACGAATTGTCGATAATTTCAGCTGATGTGATTTTCGATCTCGTTTCAAAGCGTGAAGCTTCGAAGCCTGACAGTTCGCGAGTTTCTTTCTTTTTGGAGATTTTACAGTATATATATTTTCTTTTTTTTTCCTTGTCTTTTGAGAAAAATTTTCTACGCGATTAGATCCATCATAGCCCCGGTGATTGAAGTTTCTCTCTGTACGATCTTTTTCCGCCATTTCTTGAACTTCGAACATTGAACAGACGACGAGGTGTTGAGATTTTCTTGAATTCTTGTCGTTCAGTGGTTAATGAAATAGTGAAAACGAATCGTACAACAAGTTTTCCAGTTTTACTCCTTGTAAAGTGGGGACTTCAATCTTCAAAATAATGATGGATCTAAATGATGTTTTTAATGTTTTTACACGCGTTTGAATTTTTACAATTTTCATAAGAAGCAAGTGTCCTCATTTTCTCATCTGTTGTACGATGTAAAGTTAACTGTCAAAATAGAGGCTTTGTGTATTAAAACGAGACCAAGTGAATCGTACAAAGTTGTATCAGTTTAAATTAATTTTTCATTGTCATTGTTTTTTATTATGCTTTTATTATGTTTCGTTGTGAGTATATTTTATAAAAATATGACGTATGATTACAGTGAATACGTGTTCCGATGAATTGTTACTTTAAAGAGTATATCTGAAATCACATTGTCCCCATAATGTAACTTAAAGAAAACGAGATAAACTTGGGAAATTATTACGAATATTAGTTAAGCTGCGGGAAGTTATACATTTCTTTTCTTCTGTTTCTGTCACTATTTTAATTACTTTTAATTAATTTTTCGTAAAATATGTTCATCGAATTTCCCTGGCTGGTGATTCGTCCAAAATTTTCTTACTGAAATTCGAATGAAAATTCGAGTAGACGTTCGCGCGTGATCATTATTATTATTTTTTTTTTTTTTTTCATAATTCTAGCAAATGAAATTTTCGAAATTTTTTTTCCGTTCCCCAGAACAAAACATGGTCGATTAATCTTTCCTTACATCGTACATTAACAGACTAGAAGATATTTTCATTTTGACTCTGATCTCCATACTTTTCACTCAGCAAAGCACGCATTCGCTGTAGCCAAACTGTCGAAGATCATATTCCACTGATGGATCGAGAAGAAATTTGTGCGTTCAAAGGTTAAACACGATTTTGTCTTGTGACATTATCATCATCATTATCATCATCATCGTCATCGTCGTGTCCTTCGCTCGACCCTTTCAGTTAAAATTGTTTCTCCACTGTACATAGTGTCACACGTTCCTCGATCATTTAAAGTATCTGCGTTGCTTTCACAAAAAAAAAAAAAACGATCATCATTAAATGGTCACATCCAAGTAGTTAGTAGTGTTTCTTCGTTATTCCGCCGAGACGATTTTATTGAGACGATTCCAAGGGTGAGATATAAAGGTAAGTCGAAGTGTTGAAATTCATCAGGTTCGTTCGAAGTTGACGTTGTCGCATAATTTCATTCACGCAACGAAGATATTTTCGGTGATCAGGTGAAAAAAAAAAAAACGAAACACAGCGCGAAACACTCGGTGGCTGATAACTCGAAAACACCTCGTTAACCTTAATTTAAAAAAGCTAAAATTGTCTCGCTGAAGAGTGAGGAAAAATAGTTGAAACGTTGCAAGAGTTAAACGTAAATTCGTGTTTCAAACACATCCGGGTTATAGAGATATAAATTTCACGCAGCTGGGATTAGCTAATCAAATTTTTATCGCCCGAGGTCGATACGAAACAGTACCAGGGCTCCAGCAGCCTTCTTTTCTCTCTTTTTTTTTCCATATATACAGATATCAGATTAAACGACAAACACTTTGAAAACGCTATGTGCGACGCGCAATCGCGCTTTTTCAATTCGACTTTTAGCCTCGATTACGATTTGCGTAAAGGTCGAACCGATTGCAGAAGGAAAGGCAAAAAAAAGAAAAAAAAGAAAAGAACGGAGAGAGAGAAGCAAGCAAGTACTGCAAATCGAGATATACCAGCCATCGACGTTACTTTGCAAAAAAAAAAAAAAGAAAGGGTCGATCGTTAATCCATCGTATGGAAAACGTGCACACACCACTTTTTTCATTTTTTTTTCCTCGATGTGTGTGCGCGTGTCTCTGTGTGTGTGTGTGTGCACGTCCGTTTATCTTCTTCCCGCCCTTATGATAGTTTGCACCGCAATTTCGAGCCGCTTCACCTGAGGTACATGAGCCACAGCCCTCCCTCAACGTTGCTCTGCAAGACCAGCACGGCAATTTCCGGCAAAGATTTCTGCTCGCCTGACACACGTCTCGCGGCGAACCACCGCGCCCCGGCAAATGACATCCTCCACGATCGAAAAACTATCGAGAACGATCCAGGGTATCGTTCATCCCTTCCTCCCCTCATCCTATGGATCGTGACGCGTTTCGGAAATCGAGTCGCGCTACGTTACCGAAGTTCTTCGTACAAGCACGCGTCGTACAAGACCAGACTTTGGGGCAGTGATCAATTGCTAAATATGATGATTCGTGATGATCGTGATCGTTGATTCGATCGTTCGTAAAATAAGTTAAAATCGATCGGCAATGAATTTAACTTTGTAATACTACGATCAGATCGTTCAATAGTTTTTATGATTTATAAATATCATATAATTGATAAATAATAATATATCGTGATTAATATGTATCTTGTCACGATCAGTGTAACGCGTTGTTTCATCTGCCATAACTTTGCTGCTATATCGTTGAATATATACAACAATTTGCTAAAATTTATAATTCTGCATATATTTGAGGAATGTCGAAATTTCGGTTGAAATCAGATGTACGGAAAATTCCTTCGAATACTTGCAACGAATTTTGAATGAAAAATTTCGCATGGTTGGCGAACAACCTGCAGTAGTTTCAGTGCGAAATATACGCGGCGTTGTTGACCAGAAGTGAAAACCGCCGCTGATGCAATCACGATCAAAATTTGCGATCAGTTTATGATTAACGATTAATTCGATCGGTTACAACCTTTTGTCACAATGATTTTAATTGCTTGCTTTGTTACCTCGTTCGTTAGTGATTGAATTGATTATAACCTTTACAATGATTTTAATCGCTTCCCTTACTCCATCGTTTATTGGCGACGCGATATGACTTTTGATAGTCGGTAATCGGTGATTAACATCCCGATTCCATCGTTAATCAGATCACGTTTCGCCCGAATCTGGTATAGATTTATCTGTTCATCGACGAGTCGCGAGCAACGCGATCTCTGATCCCTGATAAAAGGGATCGCGAGGGAATTTCGTTCCCGCGTTGTGGATCTCGGAAAATATTCGCGAAATATTCGATCGTAAAGCATTATTTATACCATGCTTGGTGGAATTTTTTTTACCGTCGGTTAAATCGAATTTAAATTCGCTCGATTTATTTATTTAAACACTAGGGGAAAGTCCGTTTGACACGGATGATGAGAAGAATAGTAGAAATTAATCCGGAATATTCCATTAGTGCTCTTGACGCGCGGATAAATCGAATTAATCGAAATGAAATAAAATTAATTGGAAAATGAATAACGACTCGGATGTATATCGGTACGTGGACATTTATGGAAACTTCGCCGGTTCGTTCGAAAGGAAGAGAAACTGTACATACGATATACCGCAAACAATGGACGCTGGAAAATCGTCGGTTAAACGATAAAAGGTTTCCACAATCGCGCAATGATGAAAAATCTATATCATTAGGCGGGCCGTCCATCAACGCGGCACTAATTCGAGTTAATTCACCGTGAAACGACGATGTCCCCACCGAAAGCATCAACCGCGAAGAGGAGAGGGGAGCTCTCTATCCGCGCGAAAAATCGAACGCGTTGATTAAAAAAAGAGAGAGAGAGAGAGAGAGAAAAGGCGTTTGACCGTGTCGAGTACGTAAATTGCGGGATCAGGCGGTGAAATTCGAACAAAACAATGATATTTCATCCAGAGTCATGGGGTGATGAACGTGCCCCGATGGATGAAACGAAATTGGAGGAGACTTATACGCGCATACTCTCCCGGCGGAGGACACGATTTCGGTGAAATACTGCCTGATCCTGAGGAAGAACGATCGCCGCGCCGTGAATGAGAATTCGAAGCTGTCCGCGTTCTTGCCTGCTTCCGTTTTCCATATATGGGCCGGGTTTCCTTCACTTTCGCGAAATGAGAATTCGATCCGTATTCGGCTATTCCAACGGTTCTTCCGCCGCGGCGACGGCGGCGGCAACGACTTCCGTTTATTCGAAAGTCGAATCGCTGCGAGGAGGATGTGTTAATGCCCTGTGGCGCCTTGGTTCAAACTCGTCGCGCTTGAAACTCGATGAATTCCCGTGAAACGAGAATTCATTGTCTTTGATTGAGTTTGATATTTGTGCAGATTCCCTGTTTGTGAAGCTTTTTCTCGTCCTCCAACCCCACTCCCCTCCCCCCCGACCGCTTTCGTTTTAACCTCTGCTACGGTCTTCTCGAGTTCTTATTAACCGGAGAAGTCCTTCAAATTTAAAGGAATCGCTATTACCGCGGACCGATCTGTTTCGATTTTAATTTCTTCGTCGGAAGCCATTGTTCGGTCAAAGGCGCACGATTATTATCGAACTGTGCCTTCTTTTTTCTAAATAAACGGTGGCTATTAATTTCAATGGCTGCAAGAAGTATTCGTACGCTATCGGTGTTGAAGTTCTCTCTGTTTTCAGTGCGCTCGAGGGAAAATATTCGAACGATTTTACCGACGATATTTCAGTTATTTTCGCGATCCGGCGTAACTGCGAAAATATAGAAATCCACGTTTGAAATGAAGGAATACTCGCTCCTCCGTAAAGGGAGGTGTGCTCCTCTCTTTCAAATGACTTTCGGCCGAATTACGCGTGTAACTTACCGGAGCGTTATTAATTTTATACCGTAATAAAGCTATCCTCCTCCGCAAACTCTCGCAAAGTCTCGCCGGTGCGACGACACCGCAGCGTGAAAATTCAAAGACCGGTAGCAAGGTTGAAACCGGCGGGCGAACTTCCCGCGTTGCCCCGGTTTCAGTTTCTAGAATGAGGCTAGAGAGTTAGATCAAACTCTCTAAACTCTCTGCAGCAAGTTCTGCGCTTCAGTGAAAATCGATAAATGACACGCATGCAGCACCAACCGACTGCAACGAATTAGCGAGTCCCGATCGTTTGGAAAATTAGCGAACGGCGCATTAACCTGGTGTGTAGAGACCCTTTAGAAAGCTTTGCCCCCGCACACCCCCGCCCCCCTCTCCTACCCCCCCGACCCTTCTAGCCGTGAGTGTTGTCTTGCGAACAGTTCAAGTGACCACCGGCCAGGAAAGCAGCGGAACCGTGATGGCCGAAAATAACAACACGTTGGCCGATTCACCGGGCCACGAATTCGTGTCCGATAGCATGAGGGTCACTGACACGGACCTCGAAGAGGTCCGCGAGGGCATGAAAAAGCTGGGGATGCAGCCACCGAAAGGTTAGTACGATCGTTGGTCGTCGTTAACACCGCCTAACTCTGCCGGCAACAAAACTGACTTGTACAGAACTGACTTGTGAAACACGACTTACAGCGGTTAATATTGGTTTCGTTTGATACCGAGACTATCGAAGACTCTTTTTTCATCTTGGGAGGTGGGGTTGTGTAGAAGAACTTTCGATCAAATTAATTTTCATCGACTTTTTCTCTTTTTTTCGTTTGATACCGAGACTATCGAAGTCTCTCTTTTCATCTTGAAAGGTGGGGGTGTGTAGAAGTACTTTCGATCAAATTAATTTTCATCGACTTTTTCTCTTTTTTTCGTTTGATACCGAGACTATCGAAGTCTCTCTTTT
>WIUT01002229.1:0-24906 GCA_010645135.1 Tetragonula clypearis | reverse complement strand
CTATTACTTACCGCTGTCGGTCGGTAAAGTGTTGATATCGTATAACAATATATTTATATATTTTAACACTTTACAGACCGGTAGCCTATTAATCGTCTATTACTTACCGCTATCGGTCGGTAAAGTACCAATACGAAATTTTACGCGCAGCAGAGATGAAAAGCAACAGTTTGAAATATTATTCTATTATTTTAAGTAATGTTTATGACTTATTTATTTATTGCACTTTTGAAGTTATTTTTTCAACAAGCAAACAAAATAATAGCAATAAATATTACTGTAGCGATGGTAATAAATATTGCTCGTTGAAAAGATAACTTCAGAAGTTCCAATGAATCATTTGCGAATAATTTTCTATTCGGGCTAATTCATCGAAATTAAATGACAAATAATTCTCAGACAGATGATGGAATTTGCACGACATAGTCAGAAATTACTTGCAGGTACGGATGCTGCAAAATGAAATTATTTTATTTATTTTGATTGCAGAATAACCAAAGATTCGAATAAATTAACGTCGAATCGTTTCAGTCGAATAAAATGATATGTCAATTACCTTTATTCAAATAACGTTCAAGCTTGATCGATAGGTTGTGGATGTTTGCTGATTATGTTGATTATAAACATGTTACAAACACTATTATTAATAGATTGCAGATTTTTATGCATTTACGAGAAAACTCGAAAATATGAAAATGGACGAGATGCTTGATAATACACGAAGAAATAATTTAAAAATTTAAAATACACTAATATTAAATAGTATGAATTTGCATAAAAATCCGCAGTCTGGTTATTAAATTAAATTATTATATACATCCCAAGATATATGGTTATTCCTAATAGTAATAAAAAAAAAAAAACAATCTAATATTCATTACAAATGATAAAACTTCTAAATTGCGTCTCTATTTTATAGTACAATTGTTGCAAGTTCTTCGTTGTATAAAGTAGATTTAATTTTCTAAGCTTTGGAACAAATACTTGTCCTGAGACTTTTATATTATATTTTATATATATTATATAGACAAATTTTTGTTTTCATCCGTCATTGTAAATACAAACATATGTACTATCCGATCCCATTTTAAATAAATTAAAGGAAAAAAGAAAAAGTTCCAACAGTCAGATAATATCTTCATTTAGAGAAACTTGAGATTTGAATTAAATGTTTCTTCATTCAATTTTTCTCAGCCAACATATGCCTAATAATAATAATACTAATAATAATCATCGGCAGTTTCTACCGTCGATGGTTTCCCAAATTTCTGAATAAATCCTTGCCCAACGCGTCTCGATCAATCTAGTTGCAGTTAGTAAATTCGATCGATTGCAATTGACGTCACGTGTGTGCGTGTACTTCACACCTCGAAAAGAGATTAGATTCAGTGGAACAAGGTAAACAGAATATAAGTTCACTAAGAACGGTGGAAGAAACGAAGGAACTTACGTAACGCGAAGTAGGCGAACGATACAGTCACGTGCCAAATGACTCTGCAGCTGACTATGTACACGTATGTGTATGTGTATGTATAGCTAGAAGCGAGACGATAAACAACCAATCGTCAGCTGATTGCCACAGTTTCTTCGCTATCAGTGACAAAATTGCTACGCGACGAAGTGTAATATTATGGAAATTTTATTGTAATTCACGTATTGTAGTTCCCGTTCGCGATTAGATGCTTGTTTTTCACTTTGACAACGTTGAAGCAAAGTCTTCCAGAGGACAAATGACTGATCGTGAGAAAAGAAGTCGAGCATTATTTGAGAATCAGAGAGATCATTGTTCGAGTAAATTTTCATTTTCATCGAATATCTCGTACGACTTATGGCTTCTCATTTTCTCACGGAAGCTTTGCAGCTCTAAAATCGTTTGTGTCGTTCACAGAACGCGTCTGTCAGATTATTTATTTACTTGTTTCAAAGAGCAAATAATTATAATATCTTCATAATTATAATATCTATGATATATTATAATAATTATAGTACCTTCATAATTTAATTTCGAACGATATATATAAAATTATAACCGAAGTGTATCGAAGTATGAAAAATTTATGTTGATATAAATTCGATTAATTTGCTCGTTGTTAAATAAATAAATATATAAATTTCTACTAACTACGAATAAATGTTTCAATATACATTAGAGAGTGAATCAATTGAATGATGTTATTATAAAGAAATATTATATAGAATAATAATTTCACTCTGGTGATCGGAATATTGATTTGTCAAATTTCAAATATTTAAAACAGATACTTTATAGGTTTCGATTAGACTGTTAGTTAAAATCAGACCATATTACAGATCATAAAATTTCATTATATTATATTCTTTGAAAGAATATAAATTGGAATCATGGTCTCATGAAAATCTATAAAAATTTCCACATATATATGTAGTAAAGCGAATAAAACTCATTCAGATTATAATTATGGTGCTATAATATAATAATAAAAAGGACATACTCCATATTTTAATGTAGTCACAGTAATTATACAATATACTTTGTGATTCTTTGCTCTGATCTATTTATGTAAATAAAATATAAAAAAACGCCATCTGTATAATTTCAGCTAATAAACAAAATGGTACTCGTCAAACTTTTTAAATCCCTGTTCTTCCTTGAATATATCAAATTTTAGTTTCGTCATTCAGTATTTTATCATTCAATTAATTATTAGATTAGTATTTATCATTCATTTAATCATTCAATTAATTGATAGAATTCTTAAAATCACCAAGAGTCTTCGTTAGTTTAATATTGGACGAAGTTCATTTTGTATAACAAATTAATAATTCACTCATTTCCGCAAATATACGTCTTTCGATATATTGTAAAATGTTATCCTCTTCGAACTACCAGCGAGTAAATCAATTATTTTCATTATTGCATTGCAAGAGTATCAGCGCGATACGCTTTTAAACGCACTAAACGTACTCAAAAGAGTTAACACTTGATTGGCTTGTTTACAGATATATAAAGTATTATTATTTCATTCGCTCGATTTCTAAACAAATGCAGTACTTATTATCCCGAGAGATAATCGATGTATAGATTTCCGTGATATTCTGATAGCGGCACGTAACATTCTACCTCGGCGGCCATTAAAAATAGAATAAATAGAAAAAAGCAGCAATACGTGTGTAATAGGAGTTACGTAGTTGTGAATCACAGATTAGTACTACCTGAGTCACGATCAGACTTCAACCACTTGCCTAAGTGATTTATCTGCTTCTTCCACTATTTTTTCCCCCTGTCCCGTAATCATCGATATCTTGTTACTTCAAGACACACAAATCATTGACACGCTCTTCGTTAAACAACTAAATAAATAAAGATCGCTAATGGTCGATACGAAAGTGATAGACTAAAGTGGGAAAAAACAACAAACGGCTCTTGACGAGCAATGTGTGCCAATCGTGCGAATACACGTAACAAGGAATTAGATTAAATTAACCGTTTGCTGGTCGTATTAAGTTCTTGTATCAATGCAAATACATCTGTGAAGAAGGATATGCTTCCAACGTGATCTTTAGTCGCGTGATCCTTCAAATTAGGAAATGGCCATAAAATACCCATGTTCAAGATTCCGTCAAAAAACACAGACTGTTCAGATAAATTCAGATAAATTCAGTTTTTCTATTACATCCCTGGCTTATCTATTTTTTTTTTCTAATACAATTGTGTCAAGCGATGCATCTGTGAGGAATGGTTTGAAAAAATCGATGTATAAAGGTACAACATAAAGGAATATTGAGAATTGGAACGAACTTGGAACCTGTGGAGAAATTCCCTTTTTGATTAAAGTTGATTGTTGCGCGTTACATCATTCCAAACCGTAAATTCATTTACAACAGTATTCTGATTTCCATGATTTTCTTCTGTTTCGCAGTCGCTCGAAGTTCTTCGTTACATATTATTATATCACTACTGGAATCTCTGCTAGACATACATTTTCGAAACAACCGTTGCCCGCATGTTCGCCGAAAGGATTATTGGAAAAATCAAGATAAAAATCATCGCTCAGTCACTACTTTTAATAAAGCGAAAAGCTAAATTCCCTCGCTAAATTTCTTTTCGCCACTGTAGGAATATTTTATTTAATTTTTCAAATAGTTGATTCAATCGCGCTTAAGCAATACTAGTAAAATCCTAGAGTGAGAATTACGTATCGCTCCTCAGAAGCGTTTCGATTATCGTTAATTATACGAAATCAGAATGATTCTTTGCTCTGGTGGCTGAGAGCAGACATAAGACACCGCTTATAAGAGGGTTAAATCTCAAATATAATTAATGCCCTTTGTCGAACAAATAAAACAAATAAAAGTCATCGCAGCATATGTACCGTCTATTAGCAGACGAGAGTGAATGTGAAAGAAAGAAAAAAGATTAACAGCTCGTGACGATGAAACTAAATGAATAAAAATCGAGTGAAACCGATGCGAGAAATTAAACTGTCAGCGGACAGAATTAACAGCACGCGCATATGAAGAGAAACAGGCTAAAATGAATTTCGAGCATTTGTCGAACGAGCAAATAATATAGAGTCGTCGTTGACACGACGAAACGTAGACTAAAAGTGGAGAAAACTAACAGCTCGTGGATAAGAAGCGGGCTCGAAACGACATAAATGAATGCGATTAACGTTAATTCGTCGTTAAATCTAACCAAACGAATAACATAAGATAAAAATTACGCGACTAATGGCTGAAATGGAAACGTCCGGAAGCTAAGGTGGTGGAAGATAACAAAAAAAAAAAAAAAAAAAAAAGAAAATGAACGTGTCGTGTCAGCGTGAATCAGAAGAGAAACGTCTTCGCGACACGTGACCGTCGGATTATCGACGAGTCTCGAGCGTAAAAACATCGGACATATTACGGAGGGTCGGAGCGCGAGTTGCGTAAAGCTCGCATAACCGGCACGTTGTCACGTTCCTCGGGGAGGGGACCGGGGATAAAAGAGCGCGATAACGAAGGTTCGCCGTTTGAATTAACGGCACGTGACCGTGCCCCGGCCGTGCTTTCGGTCGAAACCGCCGCACTTCTTGTCCTCGTGACCGCGAATAACGTAATCGCGTATCGAGCCCGATTGAATCATCCCGAATCACGCGAGCGTACCGTTGCGAAATCCCTTCCTCGACGCGTGACCCCTGTGAAGAAAACGTGAATTTTCGCATTCCGAGACATTCCAGTGTTGTTCCCAACATTTTTTCCTTTCTTTTTTCCTTTTGTCTTCCAAATCTCTGTCCACGTCTCGATGAAAATCGAGATATCGTCGACACTCCTCGGAATCCTCGGAAGAAAAATATCTTCCTTTCTCTTTTTATTTATTTGAATATATAGGATAATTTACTTGGCTCGAACAATCGTTGTTGTTGTTTGATAGGTACTTTAATTTCAATTGATTTTTAATTAATTCTCGTGACCTTGAGCAATTCGCCTCTTTAATAGTGATTCGTGTAGCGAAAAATAACGGAGCTAGTGAAACTCTTGGGTACAAAAAAAGGATTTTCATTATACGCAACTGCTTATGGGAATCGTTATACTGTACTGTAAAGTAGTAATCTTTCATCTACGCAAATATAACTCTTTTTATTTATTTGTATGTATAGAATAATTTACTTAACTCGAACAATCGTTGTTGTTGTTAAATAGGTACTTTAATTTCAATTGAATTTTAATTAATTCGCGTGACCTTGAGCAATTCACACTTTTAATAGTGATTCGTGTAGCGTGAAACGGAGATGTCATCTTGTTAACGGAGCTAGTGAAACTCTTGGGTACAAAAAAAAGGATTTTCATTAGATGTAGCTGCTTATGGGAATCGTTATATTGTACTGTGAAGTAGTAATCTTTTATTCATGCAAATGTAAAAAAATTGTTAAAACGTACGTACTGTTGGAATTGAGGAAAGAACAGTAGAGAGAATGTCCTTGAGTAACCATCATCTATTTTATTCGCGGTCTGGCTCGATCGTCCGATTCTACTTCCAACGTTCTTCATTCTTACGATACCAGTATCACAATAATCGATAATATTCTGAATGGAAGTTTTGAGCAATATGTAATTCTGATTATTTGGAAACTTTACAGTTATTGGTACTCTATTTCGAATCTTTCTAACCTGCTCGCTGATATTGTCACTGCAACACTGGGGGAAATAATGATTTCAGATACCTCAAATTCAGATTAAATAGTGTTCGAATCGTTCTTCTCGTGATTTTTCGAAATCATAATATGTCATGTTAAAATATATTAGAATTTTCAAATTTTACTTTCGATGAATTCTCAAACAGTGCACGCGTACGCAAGATTCGCTATATTTAAAGAATATGTGATACGCACGAATGTATACGAATTTGTAACTTTGAATTTATCAAATAACAAAATTAATTTCTAGCTTTCTCTATAAAAATATATAGCTACATGTATAGTATAAAAATCCACAACTCTCGTGACATATGTTTCCTTATGATATAATAATATAATATTATATTATTACAACCGATCTAATTTTAACAACAAACTGACGTAATCCTGTCTGAAATGAATCCGAACGGATTCACATTTCAGGTGGGAAAGTTTAATTTAAAATTACAAATTCTTCTCACTCGAGGCATTCGATTTGAATTTAATTTGAAATTCAATTTCAGAAACAATCGATTATTTGTAAAATTACTTACTTTTTGTAAAATTACTGAATTTCATTCTCATTATTCTCATGTACATACACGCATACATGTACACGTGGTTGAATCCAAATCAATTGCTCGTATGATTGAACACGTTACAGTGAAACGAGTTAAAATACAGAAAATTTATAATATAATATAAAGAAAAAAAATCGGAGACAATGAAACGTAAAGATAAGAAAAGAGATTGGAAAATTTGTATCTGACAAAAGTGAAGATGAAAGGGAACGACTTGCTTCGTGCAAGATCGAAACACCAACACCTATCGGACACTATTTCTGTCTCTTAGAAGAAATCGATGGTAAGGGCGAGCATGGTATAATTAGCTAGTTGCGAGCGCGAAAAATTGCTCGCAAATGGGGCGAGTAATGCGCTCTGCGCCGCGATAAATATCGAGCTCGTTTCAGCGTGGCAAACCTGCATCGATTGCGCTTTATTTCTGACCGTCCAACTTTGTTCTTCTTTACAGATCATTATCATGCGAAAAACTTTCTTCGAACACTTTCGAATACTTCCCTACTACCTTGTTAACTTTAAATATAACACAGCGGCTTTCTAACGCAATCTTTTACCGATTCTTTCTTTTTTTGTTCTGTTTTCTAAATAATAACTAGGAAAAGAAATTCATTTTCTTCTTTTTCTTTTTTTTTTTTTTTTTTTTTGAGGGGAATTCTATGGAATATCGATAAAAAATTAAGATAATCGATTATAATTATTTCTCCTTCACATTTGATGTTTTATTTCTTTCTCAATGAAATGAAGAATTTCTCTATATTGTTGTACGAACGCGCAGTACAAAGTGCACAAAACACGTAATGCGCAGTCCATGGTTCTGAGATACATAAAGAATAAAAAAAAAAATTTTTTTTAAAAGAAATCATTATCTGAACGCTCTGTCAATGACGTGTTAGAACGATCGTGAAACAGAATTCGTCGATACGAAGTTGGATTCACAGAAATCCCAATCTATAATTACACTTTTAATTTACCATTTATTAACTGTCGTTAATCGCCATTTTTTAGATTATCGCACATCCTCAGGTTTTGCCTATTAACACAGTCATTGTATAATAATTATTAATATTAAGTTACAAGTTTTTCCTGTTAGTTAATAGGCATAGTAGTTGTAAATATCAATTTCAATTCTAGAAATAATTTACTATGTCAAGAATTACATTCATTGGAAAATAACCAGCGTTCGTTTATGTGTTGTTTTTTCCTCCGTTCTTCCAAGAATCCTCATTGACAAATCATCGAGATTATGTTGGAGATATATTGTCGTCAAACTGTTGTCCGTTTTGCGTCAGAGAGTCGTATAAAATTCGTCGACCATCATTCTTGCCGACCATGAGAAAAATAAGACAAAATAAACCCGAGAGACAATTTCAAACTAAACAAATTAAAAAGTGATTTTTGTTTCGCTCAGAATCGTGAATTGTTAAAATCAATATATTTTTTTTAGTAAAAATAGTGAAATGGACTTTGTTTCTTACCTGCATTTCTCTCCAGTCGCTATTTTTAATTCGTTTATTCACAATGAATACTTATTTAATTAACGGTTAACGCACTCTATAAATGATAAATAATTTCACGAGTGAAATTCAAATTTTTGTGGACTCTTTGGTTGACTTTTTCTACCTAATTTACCAAAAAATATTTTACCCATTTTATAATACTATTATATGTAATTATAATATAGATAAGTATAATATATACGTATTAGTTTATGAAATACTTTATTTAAAAAAGGCCACCTTCATTTTTTATGGCATAAAGAATGTTCATAGCGCAAGTTAAGTAGCTTCATTAAACCTAACCTAAAAAACAAATTCTTTTTGCCAGATCATTTTTCCCCGTGTGTATTTCAAAGTCACTGATATTTTTCATCTGAGAGACGCGTATTTCTGTCTGTTTCATTTTGTAGCGAATAAAAAAAAAAAAAGAAAAAAATACATTCAAGCATACCTGAATCATTTCCTTTCAGATGACCCTGGAAACCGGTAATGCGATAAAGTTACTGCGACGGTTTGCCGCTCATGTTAACAAATGTTTGTCGACAGTTATACACTTTCTGACACGTGTAAATACAAATTGTGCTGCTTCTTTCTATCATTTCCAATGGGATAGCAGTACAAGCACTAATTATGTTTTTTTTTTTTTTAACATTTATAACACAAGTAAATTCATTATGCTTCAGGTACACCTGAATGTGTTTTTTTTCATCTGCTGCAAGATGCAATAGGAAAAAGATACCAAGGTATAATCTTAAAAAAACAAACACACAGAAAAAAAAATGATGTGACAAAAAGAACTTGTTTTTCAGAGTATCTCTTCACTGAAATCCATTCAAATTGTGAATATCTGTCGTGTCATAAGAAAAATGAAGAAAATACTCAAAGGACCTTGCTTGGTGGCTGTGAGATACTGCATGATTGGAATTATCAATTCAATCATTCATTCATTCATTCATATAATAAAAGGAATCCAAGTTCAAATATGTGGATTCAGCCAAGGGTATTAATCGACTTATCTTGAATCCAAATGAACAGAGTGTTTTATTGTATTTCCTTCGTCACATAATCGTTTTAAAACAGATGACGTAAAGCAGACAGTCCAGTCGACAAACGATGAGCAGATTTCGGGCCACGAAAATATTTGTATTTTTGCAGCAGTCCGGTCGACAATGTTATTATCTCTTTTTTTTTTTTTTTTTTTTTAATGCGACCATTCTCGAGGTAGCAAACAAAGATATGGTAATCTCGGCGACAATATTTGCATAGCAATCGTTGCACGAAATACCGATTGCAAACCGATTATACCTTGAATGTAAATTAAAAAGAATCTATCTGTTGAAAATTTTCTTTTTTATCGCGGTTTTTATATACATCCGGACCTTTCTTTTACGCACGTGTAAAAGAAATTGCGCAAACAGACATATTATGTGAATATTTCTCCAAATTTGTTAAACATAGGATTGATTATAATATTGTGACTTCTTAATGTTATTCGTGAAACGAGTCATTTGATGAAATCGGAAGAACTAATTTCTTTTTAAGAAAAAACGATATATTTTATTGATCAATGGCATGATTTCTTACGCAACGACCATACGATAAGTCGATGAATAAACGAGTTATATCTAATGAGAAAAGAAAATACATAATTTCATTCGGCATAACCAACAACCTTGGAATTTCGAAAGAACGTCAACTAGACCAAGATTTGTGACCATCTCAAGGCAAAGGTATTAGCAAGTTTCACATAGGACATCATTTACATATGATACAGTTATGCTCGCCTCTCATTGTATTGTACAACTATTTCGTATTTTCTCACGTATCAAAATAAATGTAAAAAATTCAGGAAACTTTAATTTGCAATACGTCCCACCCCCCCCCTTTTCCCTTCCACACGATGTTCGTTCGGAATTGCGTAACATTTTGCAAGATCGCATCGCAAGCGAATCTGCGGCTTCCGTTCGAACGCCGTAGACATTGTTCAACACCTCGTGCAAGGCTAGTTCGACGACCCGGTGTGCATCCTCTTATCAAAACATCAGCAGATATTTTCGCGTTGCCGCAGTCTAGACTTTTGTTAAACAAACACGTCGACGCAATAACCGGCTGCTACCGATATTAAAAAAGAGCCATCCACGTTCGATTTACATTGCTGTAAAGTCAACTAATTTCCGAAGGATCTTCTCAGCTCCTTAACCATTTATCTTACGACATATTTTTTTCTTTTTTCTTTTCTTTTTCGTTAATATTCACGCGTGTATATAATGTTTATAATTTTAACATCATAGGGAAAAGGATGACATTACGAATAAAATATTTATTTACTTTGGGAAGTGATTATTCCTTCAAATTCTCTTTCCTTCGAGTTTTAACAAAGATTCTTTTTTAACGGGGCTACAAGCGTGCACGAGAATTAATATAATATTTTTGTGTTAGACGTTTTTTGTGTTCTTCTTTTTAATGTTTAGATGTTCATCTATATTCTTTACATATTTTCTTTTTACGTATTCTTCGTATAATGCTTTGAAGAAAAACTGGGATGAATCAGAGAGGAAGTTGATTCTTATCGATATGCAAAATTTCTTTTGCCAATCAAGTTTAATTTTAACTACGTTATTCTTCAACACTACTTTATTTATCTTTATATTTTATATCCCCTCGAAAATGCTACTCGATATGCTACAACACGTGAAACACGTTGGAAAAACTTTTTGGAATATCTTTACACGTACTAGTACTTGAACAAAGTAACAACAAAACACTATCAATGCGTGATTCGTTCCATCGTGGCTCATGGATGACATAAATCGAACCGAATTTGACCGAAATTCTTTGGCTCGAATACGTGAAAAACAGAGCTGTACGGTGAAAAAAAAAGTAATAAAATCATTGGGAAATCCATGGCTCGAGTCATCGGATCGCTGTCATCGATTCCACCTACGCTCTCGACGACAATCCCATCAACAGTTTTTCCCATCGATCGCCGATCGCGAGCGTTCTCCCGCTCTCGAAGGACTCGCGCGCGTAATTAGGATAGGCCTGGTTGGAATTACGCTCGGCCAATTAACTAGTTAGGAATAAATTACCGCTTTTACCTGGCGCGCGGTTACGTAAGTGAGGCTATTACCGCGCTAACTGCACCTCTCGGCTAGATATCATTACCGCAGATACTTCTCTTTGCTTTGCGTCATCATCGGCGCGATTGTGCGACCGAGAGTCCCGCGTTTCACAGCCTCTGCCTCCTCTGTTTTTCCGAATAATCATAGATTCGAATTTTTTCTCTATGTTTTCTATGATTTTTTCGAATAATCATAGATTCGAATTTTTTCTCTATATTTTCTACGATTTTTTAGAATAACCATAGATTCGATTTTTTTCTCTGTATTTTCTACGATTTTTTAGAATAATCATAGATTCGATTTTTTTCTCTATATTTTCTATGATTTTTTCGAATAATCATAGATTCGACTTTTTTCCTATGTTTTCTACGATTTTTTCGAATAACCATAAATTCGATTTTTTCTCCATGTTTTCTACGATTTTTTCGAATAACCATAGATTCGATTTTTTCTCTATGTTTTCTACGATTTTTTAGAATAATCATAGATTCGATTTTTTTCTCTATGTTTTCTATGATTTTTTCGAACAATCATAGATTCGATTCTTTTCCGTTTTTTTCTTTTTAAAATTTTTTTATTAATAGATCCCAGATGGACTGTTAATGATCTTCATGTTTATTAATAGGTTCTTTCTGGAATGAAACGTTGAGATTCATGGAGATTATCTAGATTCTTTTATGTGCGAAGAGAGAATGATATTACAGATATGTAATGGAGCTCCATTTATTTGAACTAAATTTCAGTCGATGATTAAACTATTGCTGATTGAATTCAATCCACTTGTATACAGAATGTCCGAGCAATCTAGCGTTTCTATTTGAACTTGAATTACTTACAAGTTTTTAGAAACCGTTGCGAAATTGTAAAATCATGACGATCCTTTGAAATTTCGATACCAGGAACAATTTATTAAAACTTCCAATTGCACGATTTCGAATTTTGATATATTCTAATTTAAATACATTACTTTGTAAATAATTAACCTGACGAGCTTTCTAATTTCCCTGAAGCGAAGAAGATTTCGAAAATTTCGACAATTAAAATCAATGAATTGATGCTTTGTTCTTCGACGCATGATTCAAGATCTAAAGCTTGAAAATCGAAGACAGACAGGCAGGTTACGTCAACCCGCATCGAGTGTTCATTTATCGGTGTATAATTATTATCAATTTAAATACGGTAGGATGGAAATAGTCGGTTTCGTAAAAACAAGCTGCGATATCGATTGTTTTTTTTTTTTTTTTTATCAGGCATCAAGGTCGATTCGAAGGCCTGGAAACTCATCTAATGACATGTCACGTTTAACGATCAATCAAATATTATTTAATCAATCAAGTATAGAAATATACTGTTAATCAAAGCAAGATATTACAATCTCTTTGAACATTTTCTTCTCTTGCGTGCACGTAAACAGAGCCCGGCCGAATAATACGTGATTACGGAAAAATTGAAAATTTTTCGAGATTTCAAGCTTCACTTCCGAGTTGAAAATTCATCAGATATACTTGAATCTATCTGATTCCAGATACGTCGAGAAAGAATAATTAACAAGAGGTTGTCCTACCGTACAAAAATAAATGAAAAAAATGTGGAATGAAGTTTTTGCATTTGTAGCTTGATTTTCAAGAAAACTAGACTTCGAACATATTTCAAGTTAAAGATTGCCTCGGAACTTGAAAAATGTTCAAACTCGATTTTCTCGAAAACGAAGCGTCCTACGACGAAAACTTTGTTCCAGATTTTTTGCTCATTTCCTCCTGTTAGTTATTCTTCTCTCACTCATCTGGAATTATAGCTAAATTCAATTATACTTGATAAACCTTCGAACTCAATTTTCTTGGAAACGGAGCCTCGAGTGAAAAAATTTTACTCCACGTTTCTTTCCCATTTTTTCTCACAAGGAATCATCTTGTGCCCGCTTGTTACATGTTATTCGGCCGGAGTGTTTGTTCACGTTCTGCATTACGCAACGTGCAACGAGCTTCATGCAATTCATGTCTCTAAAAAAAGAATCGGTCACGCTGCGCTGTTTGCTCGAATCATGGTCATCGGTGTCCCGGTCATTGGCCATTCGAAAACCGAAAATAATACGATCTACGCAAGTAGCCAGCTTCGATCAGAAAAAAAGAAAAAAAAAACTGAGAGACAAACAGAGTATTCGCGCCGTGAATTCCAATTTATTTTAAAATAGAGACGAATAATTTAATAATTTATGTACATTTCATTCTGTCATTTTCGATTCAATGAATTTCTGACGTTTAAGATGTGCGAAGGAGCTAGAAATTTTAGTTCACTCAAAGCAGAACTTTTATTTTACAATGTTTACATTCTCTTTCATAAAATGAAATGAAAATGCGCGTGACTTCTTACTATGCGAACGGCGAAAAGAAGTATCAATATCGGCCTGCTTGGTTCTCTTTTTCCATAGAATTTTGTAGATTCGTCGTTCCTAGTTTAAAATTATCAAACGCGAGATTATATGTCACGTATTCGTGACAATTGCTCATTTTTTTTTTTTCTTTTTGCTTCTTCTGTTTTTCTGGCAAAGCAGAAAAATCAAAGTGAACGATTCACGATCGATCATCAGCGTACACGCGTATATATGCGTGCTCGTTGATCGATCGTGCTATTATTCGTCGACTATATTTAACCCGGCCACTATTATGCATACAGTTACATCACGGCACCGATTAAAATAGCAAATTTCGCGAAGTTCACGCTCGTAGCTCGCGCTCTTGATAAAGCGTGCTGCATGGCAGCCAGCTGCATCGTAACCGCGCGCTGATAACGCGTTATCACGCCCCGCGGACGATGTCTGCAAATATATTTGCGTTCTTAAATGCAGCCGAGGTTGCAGCCAGCTTGTTATTGTTCAATTTCTGTATCTGTCCTTCCTGCATTTGTCTCGTCTTTCTCGCCCCACTTCGCATTTCGTGAATCTTTCCACTCGATTGAGACTCGTTTTTGATTTTTCAATATTGCAAAACATTGGCTCACTTGGGCCAAGAACGGAATTTATAAGTTAAATTAAGAATCAGAAGCTAAGTTGAGAAGACAGAAAATTTTAAATGCACTTCGAATGCATCGCGTCGACACGTTTCTTCATGCGTAGCTTTCCGAGAAGCTTTCGTCAATACTTTAAATCTCACAAAAGCCGATGGAAAAGTGTATAAATAAATAAAATTTACAAGGCGAACTTGGATTAATAAAAAAAAGACGACTGGCATTGGATCTTTTTGTTTCATCAACTGGTCGAAGAAATACCGAGTGCGTTTCTGCTGATAATCGATCTTTATTTCTGTCGAGTCACATTTATACAGTCATACTTCTAATTTATATTTCAGTCACATTCGTTTCACAGTCATACTGTTTAATTACGCGTAAGTATAATGTATTAACGACAATGCATATTAATACAATGTATTAAATATATTAGGAATCGATATACCTTCAGTACTAAAATTTAGTATCAAGGTAATTCAATCATGTTTTCACATTTATTTCAGTCATACTGATCAATTGTGTGTAATATAATGTATATTGACAACAATGTATATTAATACAATGTATTAAATATGTTAACAATCGGTACTTTCAGTATTAAAATTGTGTATCGTAATTTTCGAAAAATATATAACAACATTTTTTTCTTTTTCTTTTTCAAAACATATCTGTTTGACACTATGAGATTATTTTCGTCGTATTATCTTTATTCTCGTAACGTAAAAGTAGCCTTGGCGTTAAGAACTGCGTCATAATTTTTCTCATCGAATTTTCAAAAATCTTGAAACGTCACAACATTCTTCTAAAAAATACTCTATTGCCAGATCTGAAACTTTTGCATAATACTATTCCATCGTCGCTATACACGCAGCGAAAGATTATCGATGTTGTAAACTCCTATTAACCGCGAAAAGAAAAAAAAAAAGAAATGAATGGTACAACAAATTTCGAAGAATTTTCTTCGGACTTCGATCTTTAATCTTCAAGTGGTAGATTCAGTTATGACGAAAAGTTTTTTCTCAGTGTTTGTAGAAACTGTTCGAACTCTGCAAGACTCGAACGACATGAAAATATCCTGCGAAGGAAACGCGAATGCGACAATCTGAACGTTAGAGGAATTAAAAATTATCATTTTTAGGAATTAGAAATTAAGAATTATCGACACTTCGTCAAACTGCTGCAATTTCTCGAAATTTTAGGAATTAGGAATGAATAATTATCGACGCTTCGAACCGCTGCAATTTTCCTCGAAGTTTTGCAAATTCAAACGATGTTCACGGACACGAGAAAAATTTCTTTCGTAACTGGCGACAGCCTTGAAGATCGAGGTCTCCTCTTTACAACAACGAAATTTGTCGCACGGAGTTTTCTTTTCACGGAGTTAGCAGGAGTTTAAAAAATATCGGTAAAACTTTTCATCGCGTGTGCGAGAACTTTTATGGAATGATTATAGTACATACATAGCTGAGCATGTATTTATGTAAACATCATTTCACGACATCATTTCATAGCGCGATTAGCGTATATCTATGTACACATTTGTTTATAATAGGTAGCGGGTATGCCGCAACTTTAAGAAAGTAATTACGTGAAGGCCAGCAATTAATATCGAATAAAATATGAAAGTGGAGATTGCGTTGGTTATCAAATAAAAGTTAATAAATAAAACTCGGCAATACTGTAAAAAGTCATTGAATAATATACCAAGCTTTAATATATAATATATATGTATATTCAACATATGTATAGAGTGTCGTTGACAGGAAATTTTCAACCGGACGTCAGAGTTGATTTCTCAAAAAGAAAGGGAAAAAATGGATATCTTTAAGATATGAAACACTGTTTTAAAAATATGCAGTTGGTAAATAAAAGTTAATAAATAAAACTCAAAAGTACTGTAAAAAGTCGTTGGCTAGTATACTAAGCTTTAATATATAACATATACGTATATTCAACATATGAGAGTTGCTTTCTCAAAAAGAAAGGGGGAAAAAATGGATGTCTTTGAGATAAGATATACTGTGAGAAAATAAAATTCATCGATTTTTCGAATTTCAATCGGCGTGCACGAAGAAATTACAAACAAATTCTCGAATGGATTGCGTTCGAGCGTAAGAACGTCTTACGAGTAGTACAGCATACGTAAATAATATAAGAAAAGAAAGAGATAATATAGAGCAACAATACCACTGGTAAGAGGGAAATAGTTATGTAACATCATGAAGTAAAACATGTACATGTTTTACCAAGTAACTAGAAAAACAATTTGACAACCATGATAAAGATGGCCTGTACTAAATTAAACAACGCAAATATGCAATACACGTAGACTACATAGTAGAAAATAGTGTTCCACATTGTTGAAAACCGAGAGTTCGCAACAACGACAGCCGGCGAATAATTTCGAAAGATGGAAATATACTTGTCGAGCGTATTCAACGCCGAGCGTTCGTGGCGAACGATGATAAACAAGAACAAGGGGACACGCAACACGCTTGTTGATTATGCTTCAAGGATGCATCTCATTAAGGCGCAACCGGCAAGAAGATTGCGGCAAGACAGTTTCCAAAACACACACGCGCGTTTATCATTTAACGTTTCAACCTCTTGTCCTTTTCTTATCTGTGTTTTTTTCCTTGCCTTCCTCTGTAACCTCTCGAGTCAATTGCCAATAATAAAAATAATAATAATAATAGCGATTATCCAAGCGCAACTTGCATAATTAATTTATTAATTTATCACGTGCATCGCAGTACAGAATCCGATTGTGTTTGCTGGTTTATGCGAGATCGCTATTATTTCTGGCTTTCGTCATCGTTTCTCTCTCGCACCGTTTTTCATTCAATCCCGATCGAAGCTGCAGAAAAGCTGCAGAAACAGATAATTGGAAATCATTATTTCTAAATTTTCTTCGATAAAGTGCATTTGGGACAAAGGCGTTCCTCTCTTGTATTAATAATTATACACGGGTAAATAATATATCAACTGTACTGTGTATATAACACGTGTAATGTTGTACGTATTGATATTGAAATACGTTGTCGAGATATTATTTACTTGAGTAATATTAAAATAATATTTCAAATAGTGACAAATATGTATTCGAGCGGTAAATTTCCGATGTTCGGACATAAAATTGTCGACACTTGAGATGTTACAGTCTCGTAAGAAAAAAATTGTAATAAGCTCATTTTAAAGCTCGATACTTTTACTTTTAAATCACGTAAGTTGCTGAGCAAATGAAGATACTTCTCCTCTCGCGAGAACGCTACAAATTGTCACGAAATTTTTTTTCATAACTACGATAGATTCAAAGATCGCGGGCTTCCTCCTCGCGATGATCCCCTGAAACTTGACGCGATGATGTTTTTTCGTCGCCAATTTGCTAAATTATTTGTTATTATCTTGAATCGTTCGCCAGTTTAACAAATTGACGAAAGGAAATCATATACATACGGTTAATTTTGAAAAATTGTCGTAAAAGGGAAACTTCGATCTTCAAATTCACAGCGGATTTAGTATCAGAAGAAAAAAAAAAAAAAAAAATTCGATGCTTCTACACACTGCGGTGATTTATGACATTATCGAGAAGAAAATTATCTTCACTTTTCCATCCTACGCTACATCTTAGAATAAAACGGATGACAGCGTTTCGAAAGCGTGAGCGAACAGTTTAAGTATCGACAATTTTTCGAAACCATGGAAAATTCAACGTTTTGAAGCCACTGTGTATGTATACATACAATAATAATACAGTTAACGCGGTCAACGAGCTAAAGGAACTAAACCGAAGAAGAAAGCCATCTCGTTTTAAGGACAAATTTATTTTGCTTGACAGAGTCAAATCGTATAAATAATATAATGTGCTCGGACGTGCTCGAATCTATTTGAGTATCCAGCTAACTTGAACTATAGATTCAAATACTTCTGTCGACACACACTCACCAGTTTTTGAAGATAACACTGATATCTCTCTCTCTCTCTCTCTCTCTCTCTCTCTCTCTTCTATTTCACTAGGTCTTTTTCTGTCTGCTCTATCTTTGCCCGCGAGCCTGAATTCACCTCGTTTTATATGAATTTTCTTAGCTGGTGCTAGCCAATCATTTTAAAACTCTCTCGAACGGTTGATCAACGTTGACCGTTGACGTGGAAACAATAGGCAAAACAATAAACTGAATAAGCAAGACAAAACACCAACCTAACGTTTACAGCTAAAAAGTTACGGGACACGATAATTGTTTCAAATTCTCGAAACACTCGAGCACGAGCGCTCGAAATTCTCGAGCACTTTCAAAATTCAGTAGCCGTGAGATGCGCCTGATGTGCTTTCATTTTACTTTGCTTTGAGAGGGATCATTTGCCTTAACTGAACTGAAAATTAAATTAGAAACAGCCCGAATGTTAGTGTTTCTCAGACAAGAATTTGTACTAGATTATTTTTATGTGTTTCTTACTCTTTCTGTTTCTATTTCGTTCAACTGTGGCCAGATATTTTTTACATAAATAAACTCTTTCCAACGACTTGAAGAAAGTTAGAGCGCTACGGACAGGTCAGAGTTCCTTTATAAATGTAAAAAAAAAAAAGCGGATACGTCAAAACATAATAAATGTGCTTTCGGCGAACAGTAAGAAATTATAAGCCGGTATTTTTAATACAAAGATATTAAGCTACCTTGCTTGTTGAAAATTCTATTTTCAAATTCTAGTATATCAACCGCGAAGCATTAACACTAATTAATATTTTAATTATAATAATAAATATGTGCAAAAGAGATTTATTTGATCTAATATGTATCACGATATACTCTACTTTGAATATTTAATATTATAATATATATCATAATTATTAATTTATATTATACATTATATTATTAATTTATACTGGTAATTAATCACAAAGTAAATGTAAATATTTCATTAGGAATGTGAAGTAATACGAAGAAGATAATTAACGATGTTTAAAAGAATTGCCTTGCTTTTTAAATAATTAATCAGTAACATTAACGTACGATTTTCTACAAAATGGGAAATGAAGAATGAAAAAAATATTTATCTCCGCTTAAATTTAACATTCTGTTAACTGTGAAAATAAATAATTTTATTTCTACTGTACGCGAGCGTAAATATTAAATAATATTAATTTAATCACAAATGAAAGAATATTTTACAAGCAGTATATAAATAAAGCATTTACGAATAATTTTATTTATAAATAGTATTTATTCAAATATCACTTAATCTTATTATTTCTTTTTTATTATCGCCAATTTTTTCCTACATTTCTGCTTGAACCGTTGTTTCTCTTGAATTATTTCTTCCCTTTCCAGCGAGAATAAATAATATTTATTCGAATGTCATGTAATCTTATTATTTCTTTTTTATTATCGCCAATTTTTTCCTACATTTCTTCTTGAACCGTTGTTTCTCTTGAATTACTTTTTCCCATTCCAGCGAGAATAAATAATATTTATTCGAATACCATCATTTAATCTTATTATTTCTTTTTTATTATCGCCAATTTTTTCCTACATTTCTGCTTGAACCGTTGTTTCTCTTGAATTATTTCTTCCCTTTCCAGCGAGAATAAATAATATTTATTCGAATATCATTTAATCTTATTATTTCTTTATTATCGCCAATTTTTTCCCCTACATTTCTGAATTCTGCTTGAACCGTTGTTTCTCGTTGAAGTATCTTTTCGCTTTCCAGCGAGAACGCGAAGTTTACTAATGGAGATAGACGCAACAATGTTTTCCATTTGTTTTCAACGTTGGAGACGTTTGCGCATCGTACGGCAACCACGTACTGAGTAATTATTCTCTTTTACGTATGTAAATTCGATCGACGCCGGATTGCGCAACGCGTAAATTATTTACAACGAGCCAATGACGCTGCCGCTTTTCGCTCGTTCCGACATTTTCGACGCGAGCGGATGTAACTGACCTTGCATACGATATCAGTTACGTAATCTCCATCTACAACACTCTTCGTCGCTTTATCTCTTTTAAACCACTGAAATGGCAAAGCAATAAAGATGTATCTCAGCTGTCTCTCTCTCTCTCTCTTTTTTTAATGAAGATTTCAATCAAGCGATTAAATCTTCGTTCTAGCATCGTGGCATTAACTTCGATTTCAATCGATTCCGAACTTACTTAGTTTATTAGCAAAAGTTATTGGCAGATTCGTTTATTAAGATGAACGAATGTCTGAGCTCTTTCTTCTTTTTTTCTTTACGCGATTAAATCTTCGATAGCATCGATCTGACTTGAACTTCGATCGCCTGAACTAATCGACGAAGTAAATCTGAACAAAAAATCTGTTTGCTTCTCGATCGTTCCTCAAGTCAAGATAAATTCGATTTCATACGATATCCTATATGGGTAAACAATTTCTCAATTGATGGTAATCTAACTTCAACATCAATCGCTTAACTTTAGCTTCAGAAAATCACGGATATTAATAAAATAATGATTCTTATTAATAAAATTGCCAGGCTTCTTGATCTGTCATCAGGATGATCAGGATGAAATTATTTTTGTAATTTCAAGTCGTTCGTTGTCGATGATTTACGCTCTATCGTGGAAGCGAATTCGAAGTAATTGTTCAATGAATATTTTTTTTTCTTTGCTTTTCCGATGAAACGCGTGTTCGAGGTGACGTGTTCTAAGACAAATCGCAGCAAATCTATTTTTACACGCATGTTTCCGATCTGCGAGCGATCTGTCGTTGCTAATGGCATCAAATTAAATCACGTTGCACCACTGTAGATAATATTGAATTATCGTGAAAGAAAAAAAGATGAAATGATAAAGAATAATATCAGAAATGCAAATAAATCTGTACCAATCTCTATAGAGAAGAAACACTCTCATTGTCAATGATTAAATTAATCTTAAGAAGGAATCAAATCAATTACTATAACAGACACCTTTCTCTTCAATGTAAAACAGTATTCCATGTAAACAGTTATAAGTCGAGATAATTTTCCTTCCAATGAATTCTTGTCAAATTTTCTCAAATTGCAAATCGCCATCGAGATAACAAGCTCAATAAACAAAAGATACGATATGCTAATTGATTGTAAATAGCAGCGACACGAATGCAAAACACGAAATTCTGCTTTGCAAAATACCGTTCGGTATATTACACAGGCACGAAATTACAACGCAATTTAGGCGCCTCGAAAATGCGTCAATAAGTGACCTTCACATGATTAGCTATCGTTGTGTTCAAAGTCGATCGAGAAAACATTCTCGCACACGTAGGCTGGCGGATAACAAAGAAGTCCTCGGAACAACGTATTTCCGACTACTGAATCATTATTAGTCAACGTCCTTCGAATATTATATCTTCAAACTTATTAATAAAAATATGAAGAAAAGGGTTTGTTAGGAATCAAGCAACAGATATATATATATATTTTTTTTTTTTAATTGTAAAAAGAATTTTTGAATTACTTTATTTATATTTCATAACATTAACTATCACTGTATTTATTCATTTCGTGCATTACATTTACGTAATAATACTTTTTTTATTTTCATTAATACAACACCGCAAAGATCGGAAAATTTTTGTAATTTAAAACAATTATGGTAAACGCGATATAAGTTTGTTCGACGTCTTGTAGAAGGTTATAAAATTGTAAAAAATGGCGACGAACAAAAATATCTGTATGAAGAAAATGGAGGAACTGGTAAATAAAGTTTCAACTATATAAACTATTTATTGCCTGATAAGTTCATATAAACGGAATCCTATGATTAAAATAGAATAATATATTCCTCATTCTTTACTCGTATAGGCGAAGTAGGTTCAAAATGATGTTATATACATTTATTTTGATCCTTGATCAATTCGAGCAATTTCATTTCTGATGTCACCTGTATTGTTTGTATTAATTCCTCGCGTACTATTGTTATACATTTTTGCTTTCATGTAGTTATAATTTATCATCTCTATGTAATTACACCGGACGTGAACATAAAATTTTGTCACAAATAATCTTCGTCATTGTTATTGAATACAAGCATACTTGCAATTGATTACTTTTTAATTGATTTGATGGTCCATGAACGCTATCGAAATCTTGACGTATGCTGTTCTATGAAAATCACTACAATCGCCGAAAGTTTAACGAATCTTCCAACTACCTTTCACCCAGATCGAATTTTTATTTTTCAAATTCGATGAATTATAATAAAAAAAAAAAATCAAGGCTGATAGATAAAGACAACGTGATCGAAAAAAAAACAACCGGAAATCAGTTGCATAGTCTGACTACAACGTGATGGTTGAATATAAGTATATTTGCAATTAATTACTTTTTAATTGATTTGATAGTCCATGAATGCTGTCGAAATCTCGACGTATGCTGTTCTATGAAAATCACTACAATCGCCGAAAGTTTAACGAATCTTCGAACTACCTTTCACCAAAATCGAATTTTTATAATAAAAAAAAATCAAGGCTGACAGATAAAGACAACGTGATCGAAAAAACCAGTTTCATAGTCCGACTGCAACGTGATGATCGAACATTTTTTCATATCTATCCGTATCTTTGCCAGTAGAATGGAAAAATAAGTCGAACGTGGGAGGGGCGGATAACCTCGACGTGATGTTAAGCTAGGTCAAGTTTGCGAATTTAGCGCGTTACATCATCGCCGTGTTGAAAATCGCCGACAAATGTTTACAATCGGAGATTTTGTCGAGTCCTATTCTCGTAACAACGTGCGTTCTCCAAAATCTTGGAACTACGATGAACTTGACCTTCGTCTGGTGTATGTCGAGCCTAACAATAACGAATTCGCGACAATTAATTTGATTATCTTTAAATTGTCTTCGAGACAATTGAAAGAGAAAAAAATTTCAGAAAATATTCGTCTTCGATTTTCAAGCGGATCGTATTTTAAACCGACAATTGCATCGTTGTTATATATCGTGTTGATTCCATTTTTTATAATTACATAATTTTCGATTATGTATTTCCTGCACGTTGCAGTTCATTTCTATGCTGATTTAAGGCTATGTAAATTAAGTATAAACTTCGATTATTAAATTAAAGTTGAAAAATCAACCTAACCTAAGTGTTAGACATATAACATTTCGGTGTATTTGTTCGATATAACATTGTTAACACGTTTGAACCTCGAATCAAAAAGAATTAACTATGAACTTCTTTTGCAATTCCGTTTCAATTCAAACGTTCAAAATTATTAATTATCATTGCTACTATCCGATGTTTGGGAAATTTTAAGCTCGAATACTTCGAGATACCTTGAAATGATTTAGCAAATAGTTAAACCCACTTGACAAGACAAAACGATCTTTTCTAAAGAGATGTCAACAAATTTATTACACAGCTATTATAAACCTAAATTATTATCCATACGAGTAGTATAAATTCAATGCTCAAGCGGATAGAAATGCAATGAAAAAAATAATGCTCAAAGCTGTTACGTCGTTAGAGTCATGCAATCAGAGAGAAGATTTCCTAGTCTAGATTCGACAGTTGTCATCGAGCTCGTATGGTCGCGAAGGGGACCGGAAGTGGCAGCAGCCGATCGTTAGCGTTCATTGAATCGTTTTCTGCGCGGCATCCCGCGGAGAGGTTGATTCTGTTATCAAACGATCGTCTGGTACGCTCATTGCTCGTCGCAGAATACGTCAATAACACTCGGAGATCTCGATCTGTCCAAACGTTTCGCAAGAAGCTAGCCAGCTACTCTGCAAAATGTTCTTGCTCCTTTTTTTTTCTTTTTCTTTCCCCGAAAAAACGATGATAATTCAACGAACAACTGCTGTCATAATGGCGTACAATGATCTCTCTAATTTCTGTAATTTTTCTTCTAACTCTCGATTGCGAATCAATCGGTGCACGATTGAAAGATAGAACAGAAAAGGCCGAGTGATCGCTTTAACACGCATACACGACAATTCTTATTGGAAAATTACTCGTTGCAACGGCTCAAAGTCCGTTGTTACGTTCAACGCAAATAAATAACGTGTCGAATAATCACGTGGCAATGTGGCACATCTGCACATGTATGTATGTTCATAATTAGACTGCGGACTTTTTTTTTTTACAAATTCATATTCTCGAATTAGCTTGAAAATTATTCTCAAATACTAAATGTTGCAGGAAGCGTTGTTTTTTTTGGGGGGGATATTTTATATACATGACCGAATTCCTATATTCTACGCACAGAAAAATAGGAGAAATTTTATTTAAAATTTGAAATAAGAAATCCATTGATTCGTTATTTTTTATTATTTCCTCGGATCCGAATCAAATAATCTTTCATTTGAAATTAAATACAACAAATATTATATATATTGGAAATTATATTCATTGGAAAAACTATCGAAAAACTGGTTTGTTCTATTAATTTTGTATTACAAAATTTTGAAATTAGAGTATATATGACGAAATAACATAACTACTTTATCTTTTATCTTTTAATTTGATCGTTTTTATCTTACACTCTTTGTACGTTTCAATGAGAAATTAAAATTTTAGGATAATTTTATTACCCCAAGATACGAGACACAATATATATAATATTTGT